>CM067370.1:44306263-44413499 GCA_034401795.1 Chaetoderma sp. LZ-2023a | reverse complement strand
CTACCGGTCGCGTATTGCTTAGCAACGGGCCAAATTAGTTATTGAGGTACATCATATAGTTCATGTGATGGTTTAACACGCGTCTCCGTGTGCTATTATTACAATGGATTCTTCAAATTACTATAAATTACGAATTTATATTTCGATCAATATGATGAAAAAGATTTTCACTTAAAGCTGTTGAAGCTATTGGCAACAGAAGCTCCTAGTGAAAAGTTGTCAATATATTTAGTAAATTGTTTTGCGAATCTAATTATATTCTGTGGCTCTATTATAAATATGGCAGAATTCAATGATACATTTTAATGAGTAGTTCTGCTTTCTCATCGCATAATTAAAGTTGAAGGCTGATTTGAACTACTCGAAATATTGAAAGTAAAACGACGACATCTCTAGTATGATAGCAGACGAATCCAGAACCAAAGCAAACAAATCAGCTGTTAACAATATACCAGATATCTGCACGTGACGGGGCTGATTGACTGATGGATATTTCTGATCACCTCGGAGGCAGAGTTTGGTCAAACAGTCCAAGCATGCCTAGCAGATTGCCAGCAGTTCTAATATATCTGTACTTCTGGACTTGAGAGGAGCAATGGGGTTGAATGTGTTTTAAGCAACCGAAGGGGCTACGGGTCTATATCCGATACTAAGCATCACCTCTTATCTCGAGGGGTAGGATGTCAAATAAAGCAAACCCCTAATACCTTTGTACTGCAAGGAAAACTGTGATGGACTTATTAAGGGTGTCGGTCCTGGAACCGGCTGTGGCGTTAGCCGCAACGTCTAGATCCACTAGTCAAAAAGGTGCATATTCACAGCAAATTGCTTGGGAATACAATTATCAACATTGTATCATTTTACAGGCTTAAATTGTGGGTTTGGATGTAATGAAGCGAATTGCATTGGGAACTAGCGTATAAACGCCTTAAATATTACAACACACATAATGAAGCGATATAAATCTTAACATATGAGGATTTAATTACTTATAGGCCCTAAATATAATTTTGTAAGTTGCCAAATTGAATTAGAGACACGAGTTTCTAATTCAACTTCACAATTTAAACAAATTATATATATATATATATATATATATATATATATATATATATATATATATATATATATATATATATATATATATATATATATATATATATATATATATATATATATATATATGTATAAAACAAATCGTGAAATAAAATAACTTTGAATTTGAATTTGAATTTAACGGTCTATTACAGAGCTGTGACGTGGGCGGGATCGTGACCTGCAATTGAGACTCATATGGCACTGCCGATATGTACGAACTTGTCCCTCTCAAGAAATCAGAAACGAAAACAAAATGGTTTGTTTGTAATCACGAGCCACTTGTGGAGTGCATTTGTAGGAATTATTGGCCAGCCTAAGTGGGCGAATCATTGAGTCAAGAGCTGTCAGTGTCTGCAAGGTAATTATCAACAGCAGTGTCGGGTTGGCCACAGACAATATGGGGAACACAGGCCAGAGTCGCAGAACATGAGCACAAAAGGGCGGGATGAGGTTCTTCACAAACGCTTGTCATCGGAGAGATTTGAGAATCGTGAAAGCTATTCACCCGCACGAGGGGGAAAGCTGAATGGGAATGATAGGGCCACTGACAACGGAGATGGTTAGATGGAATGTGCCCCGCCTGCCAAATTACAGCACTTAAATATGAGCATTTTCAGTTTGAAGAGGCTGTCATTAGGCCGGGATTGTATACTGACGATGAGCAGACGGATTCCACCTCTTTACGCCGAGTTTGTTGGAGGTCGCCACCATTTGTTGTGAATCAGTACTTCATTGCGGTCAAAATCAGCCACAATCGGGACAAATTATCCACCTCATTAGCTCTATTAGATTCGATTTCGACAAATAACCAATACATTCACCACAATTATACACTGTTACATATTGGCGCCGGATCAGTTATCCGCTTAGCAGACTAGCAGTCATAAGATGGACCAGCCGAAGGGCTTTATCTTTGCTGGTGAATAAAATAAATACTATCAGCTAAATAATAAAAAGAATGCATTTAAAATAAACAGTTGATAAATAGAACGACACTATAGGATATCAGCGCAGAAGGAGGAGACTGGCGAGGGGAAGATGGGTTGCTGAATTCGCTTGGATCTGAAGATGTATGTCTCAGCGACACAGGATGTCTGACAACCTATTCTTCATTTCCACACCAACGCCATTGTTAGCACGTGGTAGAGAGCTAGCTATCACGTAGGCATGTATTATAAAATAAGATCATTCTGAAAGGAGTCTGTGATCCTAATAATAATGATTTTGTAGGTGTTTTTGTGCAAAACCTATATAATTAATTAGTATTTACTAATCATAGAACATTTTCAAGCATCATATGGGACCTACTACCACTAGTTTTAGAGGTCACAAGCTGACATTTTGAGGCATATACCCCCAAAATCACACTTATGAGAATCCCTGACTAAAACCTTTACTCGTCAAATTTGGTTAAGATAATCTAAATATTTGCTTATTGAATATGCATTGGCAGGCCAAGAGAAGGCCATGTTTCAAAATCTATCACTCGAATGACTGGCTCGGTTATGGCAAAAATAGTCTTCTATTGGTCTGCCAATGGAGATTCCTCAAGGCCATTGCAGAGGGCCATTTTTGTCCGTATCGCCGTGAGATTGTTAATATGAAGCAGACATTGGACTAATGGAGGTGGCCCTACAAGCACGAGAACAGCCTAATCCCTTAACCCGCACGGGTCACAAACCACACATTCTTTGTCATGTATAGAATAGTATGTTGAATATTTTGAAACTAATTTGAGATGTACCTGTTGCTGCCGGTGACAGCAACATGTTCCAGTTTACGCTAAGTCTTAGTGAAGCTGCATTATGTACATTCTCCATAAAGAGTCGATATTCATGTCTGGACATAAACTATTGTGTCATATGAATAGAGGATTCCAGTGTTGCCATCAATTATATGACGTCATAATCAACTACGTGACGGATAAGATGATCTCATAATCATTACGTCATGAATGTCATAGCTAGACTCACCACGAATGCTTAATTGATGACGTACTAAGCGTTGTTGTATGAATTGCATGTCTTTACTATTTAATAAACCTTATCGTGACTATTTTGAAATTAATTTGACTGCGCACTGTTGCACCCAGTAAAATCAGTTTCCAGATATTCAACAGCTTACCTGTATACCTTTCCGGAAATTGATAGTCATGTTGTTCATGGATCGAAAGAACCAAACACAGGCGAAGTGTGGATGGAGCTAAAGATGGGCGGCGCATAGCTAAAACTGGATTCTTCCATTGCTATTCAAAGTCAAACTAAATATGTTCTGTTCTCTTGGTGTAGTTCAAAATATTCAACAACGTACCTGCATAGTTACCTTGATATTTGGGATTCTGGGACTTCAGAGTTCGATTGATTCCAAAACGGACGAAGTGTGTGAGGAACCTAGACAGAAATTGGCGGGACATAGCTAGAATTGGATCTCTTTATTTGGAGTATTACATACCTGCATGGAAGATAACATGAGTAGAAATAGTGAGTGATAGACACGCATTTTGATTGGCTCTCACAGGTCACGTGATTTCGAGGAGGCGGGGATTAATTGCAGATATACGGAGTGTGAAAAAGTGCGCGCCTAAAGCAAACTATATACCATTGGTGACCATAGCTGGGTAAACGACTCGACTCTGCCTGTCGGAGTCAATCGCAAACTGAGTTACAAGTGGAAAGGACCCTATACTGCACCCAGCGGAAATCGGACGTGACAATAATCCGAACTGCCTTTTCTTACGTTTCTAGAGAGTATTTTATAATATCTTAGAAAAAAGAGTATAAGACCACTGTGCCCATTTCTTTAAATATTCTCAAAATTTCAAAACAAAAAAATAAATAATTGAAACTGTCTTTCTTATGTATTGGTTATTACTTACACTAAGCAGGGGTGGATGTGTGATAGACGTGCCTGTTTATTGCGTGCGTGCGTGCGTGCGTGCGTGCGTGCGTGCGTGCGTGCGTGCGTGCGTGCGTGCGTGCGTGCGTGCGTGCGTGCGTGCGTGCGTGCGTGCGTGCGTGCGTGCGTGCGTGCGTGCGTGCGTGCGTGCGTGCGTGCGTGCGTGCGTGCGTGCGTGCGTGCGTGCGTGCGTGCGTGCGTGCGTGCGTGCGTGCGTGCGTGCGTGCGTGCGTGCGTGCGTGCGTGCGTGCGTGTGTTGTCGAGTTATTCCCGGCTTCTGTCAGCACTGTTTAGCGTCGCCTGATTTGTTGACTCTCTGAGTGATGTCCATTTCCGTGACAAATTGCTTACCCACTACTTCCTGGTTATAATATAGCGTAAGAATTTGATTTGATTGTAAACTCGTGTTTACAGCTATTTAGAATTTAGCAACCTTCATAGAATCCAATAGCGTACATGTAGTGTGATGCTAGTGGCCACATGTAGTGTGATGCTAGGAGCCATATGTAGTGTGATGCTAGGAGCCACATGTAGTGTGATGCTAGGAGCCACATGTAGTGTTATGCTAGTGGTCACATGTAGTGTGATGCTAGGAGCTACATGTATTGTGATGCTAGGAGCCACATGTAGTGTGATGCTAGGAGTCACATGTAGTGTTATGCTAGTGGTCACATGCAGTGTGATGCTAGGAGCTACATGTATTGTGATGCTAGGAGACACATGTTGTGTGATGCTAGGAGCCACACGTCGTGTGATGCTAGGAGCCACATGTAGTGCGATGCTAGGATCCACACGTAGTGTAATGCTAGGAGCCACATGTAGTGTAATGCTAGGAGCCACATGTAGTGTGATACTAGGAGGCACATGTTGTGTGATGCTAGGAGCCACATGTACTATGATGCTAGGAGCCACATGTAGTGTGATGCTAGTGGTCATATATAGTGTGATACTAGGAGGCACATGTAGTGTGATGCTAGGAGACACATGTAGTGTGATACTAGGAGGCACATGTTGTGTGATGCTAGGAGCCACATGTACTATGATGCTAGGAGCCACATGTAGTGTGATGCTAGTGGTCATATATAGTGTGATACTAGGAGGCACATGTAGTGTGATGCTAGGAGACACATGTTGTGTGATGCTAGGATCCACACGTAGTGTAATGCTAGGAGCCACATGTAGTGTAATGCTAGGAGCCACATGTAGTGTGATACTAGGAGGCACATGTTGTGTGATGCTAGGAGCCACATGTACTATGATGCTAGGAGCCACATGTAGTGTGATGCTAGTGGTCATATATAGTGTGATACTAGGAGGCACATGTAGTGTGATGCTAGGAGACACATGTTGTGTGATGCTAGGATCCACACGTAGTGTAATGCTAGGAGCCACATGTAGTGTAATGCTAGGAGCCACATGTAGTGTGATGCTAGGAGCCACATGTAGTGTGATGCTAATGGCCTACAGGCGACTATACTGTGGGATTTATGGATGGCGACTGACTACCTGTATTATTGTGAGTTTGACTGCATCCAAAAGATTAAATTTAGAGATTGTATCCCGATTGTATATCACAGAATGCGCTTTGCTTTTCGAAATCTATGTTTAGTTTTCCTCTAGTAAATATATTGATTTTGAATTTCAAAAGATTTATATTAAGAGAAAATCGAGTTTCGCCAACAATCGTTATCATTTTCTGTTTTGAATTCTCTTTTAACTAACACAAATACGTAGAAAAAATTGCATTAATTTGATATGCCTTGTCGACGTATTTCTTGTTGAGTTCTACGCGCCTGTCTGTCTCCGTAGCTCGACTCCAGCCTCCGTCTGTCCGTGACACGAGTCCGATCCGTCACCAAATTGCTGTTGACTAGGTGACTCGAGTAGCTTAGAGTAGCACCGAGACGTGAGCCAGCCATTCTTTGAAGGTAAATCTGTAACACGATTGTTGTGCCATTTTTCTGCTGCATGAAAATAGCAGCTCTTCTAGAAGCCTGGGAGAGACTAGTGTTCACGTGGAGAGCATGTCTGGAACCGTCAACTGTCATCGATAGCAACAACGTACAGTGACCCCGATGCTCTCCAATATAAACGGCATTTATCAAGAATTTGTAGGAAGGCATACAGGTAGAGAATTCAGCATTATATAAGGAATAGACTGATAAGCCACATGAAAAGGCCAGTAAATACACCAGTGATAATCTAAATAAGATCTGTACGTCTCCGCGTAGGAATACGTGATGGATTAACAAGGATTAAGTTTTAAAAGACTCCGTATGCATAACGTAAGCGGTAAGCGCCAATGGTTTTAACCAATACAATGCCTGACGAGACTGGTAGAGCGTTCAACTTAGCTACAATGTTTATCCATAGTCAGTACACGGGTGGGTTTTGTGTGAAAGTCGTGGGAGGAAATGGCGGAGGTGAGCATACAGTATATACCAGCAAGAAAATGTTAAAGCGGTCAGCTATCCTTCGCTGAGAGTGGGCCAGCAAAGATCTGCTTATGTTAGATCATGTTATGAGAATTCCACCTACATGATCGCCACGGAATGAACTATACTCGGCGCAAACACCTATAGGCATATAGCACGTAGACGCCACCCTTAACCTGCGCGATGCCCTACAGCCGACGTAACAGAAGCAGAACTGAGTACACTGAGGAGCACGAGAAAGATGAGAGAGCTAAGGCCACTGACTGATGACAAGAAACAATGGCCAAAGGACGACTGATTGTAGCTTCAGGATACTTTAACCACTGTCGCCGCAGAAAGCAGTATATTGTTTCATCGCACCAATATACAAAATTGCCCAGTTTTTTAAATGATGCAGGACCAAAATCTAACTGTATACTGGCGCAACCCATTGGTCTGAGACGGAAGGACCAATTACGCATACTGATATCGGCGAGCACGTTGGCCATTAGGCAGATCCAAGCAAACACGGCGCAGGACCAATACGCAACTTGTATTGAACAGATGTCACTGGTATGAAGTTTTAAGACATAGAGGATGTTTTTCACGGTCCAGTGACTCGTGTCTATAAAGCAGATGTCATGGTGGACGTAATATTCATACGGCTTAGAACACATCATTTAGCTTATAGGAATGTGTTTTTGTTTCGTATTTTGATTTACACATATCTTTATATTACGTATGATCAGGGCCGTATTTAGATATGTGGGGCCATGGGGCAAAGAATGACCCCAGAAATTGTTTTACATCTAGGTGCTCTGAGACGGCCAGAGAGTCTACTTTTAGAGTGAATTATGGCGCTTTCTTTCGTTGTAAAATTATTTTATTTTGCAAATTTTCGTAATTTACATTGTTGCCGAACACCAAACAAGAATTGGGGCCCCCACAAATATTAGAATAGAATTATAATGCATGATTAAGAGTTCTAAATTAATAAAGTGTGCTTTAAATGTCCTATAACTTCCAAAAAAGTGCATAGTTTCTTTTTTCATTTTTAAATTGTGGGGGCCCCTTGCTTGTGGGGGCCCGGGGCTTTTTCCCCGCTTGCCCCCCCCCCCTTAAATACGGCCCTGCGTATTAGTTGTTGCTGTTCATTTTCTTTGCCTCCACTCGTAGATTAATTGATGAAATCATCATGTATCCTGCACATTTGACAAAACTTGATATTCATTGCTTTTTTTACCAATGGGCTGCAAAATGTATATTTGAATATTGGTGTTGTCCCGTTGGCTAAAGGCGCGTCACGATACATTAATAGCATATTGGTTCTGCCCCGTATGCCAGCGGACGCTCAGATGTCGAAATGCAGTTGACCCTGTATGTAGGGCATATTATGTATTATTACTGTATTCTGCGGATGTAGAAGCCTAGTAGTGTAACTAGTAACGCGTCTATATCAAATTAGATATTGGCGCGTCTGTTGACAACGGAGCAGTGGACCAATATCACTTGCTATATTTGCTCCAATATGAAACTGTATGATTTTACACAAATTTCTGATTGCCTGCTTCGCACCGAGCCTTAATAATGATCAAGTTCACTATTTATTCGCTCAGGCCTTACAACGGCAAAATGTATAGAGGTTTATTCAGGTATTACGTACGGTTGTATCTGCTCCATAGGTGTGAGAATATCAAAGAGAAGTGAAATGATGGAAACTATTGACGGATACACTGCATAAAACACAATAATTCATAAACCGTGCAAGTTTACCTTACCCTACAGAATAGATTAGACCCTTGCAATAATAATGCAATAGAGAACAGATAATATCAAACTTCATATAACGCCTGAGTCAATACCAATACGCCAATTAGCGAAGAATCACTTATGTAGCTTGATATTGTTGGAAATCGGCTCAAAAAACCACTTGATATTGGTTCCCTGCGCCGTTGAGCAACAGGCGCGTCGATATCAAATTCGATATGTCTCTGGGCCGTTGGCGCAAATTTGATATTGGCACGTTACGGCATTCAAAATCCTCAGCTTCCTCGAGTCCATTCTTTATCTGAGTGTACCGAGTCCTGTTTTCCTGAGAAAACGGCCAAGGACCAATGATTTTGCATAAAATACTAGCAATTATACTTATATTAATACTACTAATAATACTAATAATAATAATAATAATAATAATAATAATAATAATAATAATAATAATAATAATAATAATAATAGCAATACCAATAATACTAATAATAATAATAATAATAATAATAATAATAATAATAATAATAATAATAATAATAATAATAATATTAATAATACTAGCAATGCTAATAATACTAATACCAATAATAATACTAATAATACTAATAATAATACTAATAATACTAATAATAATACTAGAAACACGAATACTACTACTAATAATACTAATAATACTAATAATACTACTAGAAACACGAATACTACTACTAATAATACTAATAATACTACTCGAAACACGAATACTACTACTAATAATACTAATAATACTACTAGAAACACGAATACTACTACTAATAATACTAATAATACTAATAATACTAATAATAATACTAGAAACACGAATACTACTACTAATAATACTAATAATACTAATAATACTAATAATACTAATAATACTAATAATACTAATAATAATACTAGAAACACGAATACTACTACTAATAATACTAATAATAATACTAGAAACACGAATACTACTACTAATAATACTAATAATACTAATAATACTACTAGAAACACGAATACTACTACTAATAATACTAATAATACTACTCGAAACACGAATACTACTACTAATAATACTAATAATACTACTAGAAACACGAATACTACTACTAATAATACTAATAATAATACTAGAAACACGAATACTACTACTAATAATACTAATAATACTAATAATACTAATAATACTAATAATAATACTAGCAATACTACAACTACTACTACTACTACTACTACTACTACTACTACTACTACTACTACTACTACTACTACTACTACTGCTACTACTACGACTACTACTACTACTACTACTACTACTACTACTACTACTACTACTACTACTACTACTACTACTACTACTACTACTACTACTAATAATAATAATAATAATTATTATTATTATTATTATTATTATTCTAATACTAATTGTTTCAAGATTGTGTGGTTTAGGACGTGAATATAACACGGAACAGCCATGTTCAAGAATATACGTTTAATACGTAAGCTAGCGCGTGCGCGCGCTCTCTCTCGAGAGAGAGAGAGAGAGAGATGGAGGGAGGGAGAGAGGGAGAGAGAGTGGGGAGGGAGTGAGTGAAGGAGGGAGGGAGAGAGGGAGAGAATAATATTTGTAGCAATGTATCCTATCTGGGCAAAGCCATGGTGTGTAATGATCATGTATATGTAGATAGACCAAAGACTAAACTACGGAATGAACTTAGGGTCATACGAAATATTCTAGAGCCAATATTGTAGCACTAATAATAATAATGATAATAATAATAATAATAATAATAATAATAATAATAATAATAATAATAATAATAATAATATAATAGTGTAATTTATACTCTATAATAATAATAATAATAATAATAATAATAATAATAATAATAATAATAATAATAATAATAATTCGGATTTTCAGGACGTTTCTGATTGTCCGTATTTTCTCTATTGATCATATATACATATAGTTTCTGGCGCTAAAATCTAAGTCAATTTCTGAGATATATACAGGTCTGTTATTTGAACAGATCCAGATCATTGGGGTTTTTAAATCTGAGTATCCGCCAACTCGGACCAACGTCTTGAAATAACAACCATTCTTGTGCCCATATATGTGAAATATCTTATCAGTATCAATTTATATAAGCTACTACTGATTGTAATTCCCCAAACCTGTAGTCATATTTAATTGACCTGCCAAGTTAATGTGATATTTCTATTGTCTCTAAAAGCAAAAAAACAAACACCCAAGCTTGAATAAAAAAGCCACCGTCGGTGGCGCCATAATGTCATCGAGAAATTATCAGATCTGCATTTTTCTCAAAGTGAATATAGACCCACAGCATATAAGCGTATAAATAAAGGTTTACATTAATTCAATAATCTCAAATAGCTACATTGAGTCATTATTCCCCTTACCAACACAGTGTATTCTACTACCCAAAAGCCTATTGCGTTATGAATTCTGATTGGCTGAGGCCACTACGGATAGGCGTGCCAAGCGATAGCTTTGCGCATGTCCGTGGAGACCTCTTTTGTCTAGTGCACGCCGTATTTACTAAAGTCTCGCATAAAACGATACTTGTTCGCTATCTTTCTAACTCTGACAAAGACCTTTACGTTAATCGATACTCTCTTTCTTGTTTGATTTTCACAAGCTAGCCAAGTAAATGCGACAGCGTCAACGCTGGGCGTGGTGCCGATATAAGCGCGCTGTTCATTGGTTGCTTGTTTGCATAGCTCCGACAGCCATCATGGCGCCTCTCTAGTCAACACGAACCTTATCCCGCCGGCTCCGAACTCGAAAACGCCTTGTCCCACATGTCATTTACTCTGTAGCTAAACACGACAAGATAATCTCATCGGCTTCGTACTTGGCTGTTCTTACTTTTCAATGCTGTTTATTTCATATTAATATCGTGAAAACCTTACAGCACCCTTAACACGCATTGGACAACGCGATTTCAGACGAGCTGTTGACGTTTACGTTTACGCCATATCTCTGTTCTGAGCAATGTAATCATTCAAATTCGCTCAAACTAGCGATACTAATAATAATCATAATTTAATCTAGCTAGTTGCCCCATACACGTCGATCCGTCGATGTAGACCGAAGTGTCTTTGTCATTGTACTCGCTAGGAGTCAGTGTTGTTGTTGTTGTTGTTGTTGTTGTTGTTGTTGTTGTTGTTGTTGTTGTTGTTGTTGTTGTTGTTGTCGTCGTCGTCGTCGTAATATTTTTCTGCGATAATGAAACGAGTGTAGCTTTGCAATGTAGAAAAATATTCATTTTATAATAATAAATAAATAAATAAATAAATAATCTGGTCTTCGAGAATGCTCATATTCACGCCAGAATGCTTGAAAATAAAATGTACTTTTCGAGGCTTAAATAGTGTACCTCAATGTAAAGAAAATGAATAAGCCTTAATGATGATTTGATTCAGTATAAATTAATTATATCAAATTGTTAGTTATGAAGGTGAATATCCGAGATATACATAGATCCGGATATGGGGTATTTTGTCCGGATCACCACCCAAATCTGGAAAATGCTCTCATATTAAGACCGTAAGATTATTTGTTGCGCTAAAACTGGTGCCGAATACTGCGGATACAGGCAGCCAGGCAGCCAGAAAACTTGATTTCCTCCTTATGGAGTGAGGGTAATGATTAGGGTTGGGATCAAATACTGGATATACGGGTGTTAGTCGGCAAATCATGAATATGCCTACTGCATTCATTGCCCATAGATGCATATGTGTCTGCCACCATAACCAATAGCCAACATCAGACTTGCACAAATAGCCAATAACTCAGTAAGATTAAAACCAAATATATTTTTTTCATTTACCATGAAACAGCACTTTTCTTGAAATATTTGACCGTATTGCTAATAATGGCTGACTTAAAACGTTGATCTCATCTGTGAGGATTTTGCGTGTCTATAGCTAAAGGGAGACAATTCTTCGTGGATTTTAATCACATACCTTAAGTTGTAGAAAGAATATTTTTCCCATATCTTCACTATCGGGCGAGTTACACCTAAATCTTATTCTGTTGAATATTTTGAAATTAATTTGTAAGGCAACAACGATTTCCAGTCAAATTAATTTCGAAATATTCACCAGTTCTACCTGTATGATTGTTTTGAATGGGTGTGTGTGGGGTGGGGGAGGGGGGGGGGGGGGGCGCGGAACTCATTGCTGAAAGAGTTAATCAATGAATAAGAAAACTTAAAAATCTAAAACTACATGTGAAGTAGTAATCAATGAATAAGAAAATTGAAAAACTAAAACATACCAGTTCACCAAAGAACAAACAAAACTGCCACAACAACGACGACGACGACATTTCACCTTATTCACTTTGTCTTAGCGGCAGTCTGGCAAATCATAGCAAATGGGAGACAACTGCTACACAAAACGCTAAGCCAGATACACAACGCGCTTGTCGGAAACACAATCGCCGCACAAACATGTAGATGGGCGGTCTATGTGGGGTGACAATGCCAGTGAGGGATTCAAAAGGCTAGGGGGGTGCGGACCACACCCCTAAATTTGTCAAATCCTGCGAAGCACCCCATCCCTCTTAACATCAGCCCCTAACATTTTAACTGTGGAAACAAACTAAGTATGCTCTTTTACCACTCAGAATCGCGGAAATCGGTTCTTAGACGAGTAGAATTCACAAAGTTTCTCTGTGTCATTGGGTTACACCGTCAACGTGGCCACATCTTAGCTCGCTATTCGTCCTTCCACTGGGGGGATAATCTTAACAACTAAGAGATATGGTCTGGTACTCATTAAGATCAGTGAAACCCTATTGAAATATACACAAACAACTAACAGAATACCCTAATTATGCAATATACCCTGTATTTAAAAAAACATATTGCAACTATCCCAGTCATAATAGAAAGGTTAGGCCGACGTGCGGGGATAACAAATTCTTCACTCGTCAATATTTCGTCATATTCTATTTACGATCCAAAAATATTCACGAAAGTGAGTTGTTTTACATTATATTTTGTCGAGGCAAGAATAGAGGCATTACGTTTTTGGAGACTTTTCCGACAAAGTTTTCTGCCAACCCTACAATCTCGACCAAACACTATTTCGCCTATAAAAATACGTGTTTCTTGTAACTTTTGGACAAGCCAATGATTGATGGTACAACGCGACAAATTGTTTAATTTGGCAGAATGTGTATGTCAACACATTAATATTCTTCAAGGTTCTGAGCGATCATGATTTCTCTGCTGTATTATGTCCGTTGCCAGATGATGTTAGACGAATAGCAGCAAACTTACAGATCTGTGATCTATTTTCGTAGCACGCCTATTTTATTTAGACTCCCTTCCCCCTCCAATGGTCAAGAATTAGTTTGGTGACGCTAAAGAATAGTTCATGGTTAAAATTGAGTCGTAAAATTATAATTTGAGATAATTATTCAAATATTTGGCGTCCGTGGGTGTGTGGACCACGGTTCATATCTTGCGGGGACATGCAGGCCTTTTCTCACAGTTTATGTCATGTAGATGTTTTCTTACGAAAATAGGTAGAAAATTGCTACTTTCATAGCAAACTGAAGGTTCTGGTGGAATGACACTTACAGCACACTATCGGGATCACGCCTTCAAAGTTTTCTGAATTTGTCTATGGTATTAATACATTTTCGAAAGAAAAATAAAAGGAATGTTGTCACTCACAATTCAGGAGAAGGCTTCTCAGTGCATTTAATTTTCAAACTTTCGGGTGGGGGGGGTGTTGAGTGGAGGTGGTGGTGGTGGAGTTGGGGGGGGGGGGGAGAGGAGGGGGTGGGGGTTGCCCAGATCCCCGCCCCCGCTAGTGACTTTGCTCAGCCCTTCTCAGACTCTCCTCATTGACGTCCCTACACTAGCTGAAATTCCTGGATACGCCCCTAAATGTTACGTCTCAATATCGAACTCGTGCCCGTTAGCCTGCGCTGTAGATCAACTACACAGGATCAATATCAATTTGATATCGGCTCATCTGTTGGTTAATGGCGTGGGCCCAATATCGAATTTGACCGATCCAATATTCGATCTCGGTACACATCGGAGCGATATCGAATTTGATATCAGTGCGCTCATGGGTCAACTGGGTATTTAGTCTAGTATAGTAGTGATGGGATAAACGGCTTGTCTGATTGGCTGAGAGACTGATGACGTCAGACATTTGCACATTAGGCTATGACCACTTTTTTCCCCGCCCTAAAATATTGAAATCTGATTGGTCGGGAGATTGGACGCGATAAGAGCGGGCGTGGCCTAATATGCAAATTAGATTACGTCATCCACCTCTCATCCAATCAGAGAAGCCATTATCACTTTGCAGCTGGGTTAGATGGTTGATCTAGAATGATTGACATGTAGATATAGGTTGATCTAGGATGATTGACAGGTGTAATGAGGCAAGAAACGGGTGAGGGCAAGTCCAAAATGAGGTCACATGTTGTCTCGCAGCCAGTCAGAATAGCCATGTATAGTGTTACTGAATACATCTATGTGGTGCTGATGTGTCAGAAGGGCCGGCCGTGTCAGGGAATTCTCGAGAGTTATACTGCTTACTGAAAACAGTTTAAAAGGATATTAACTAAATAAATGTGTTATGTATCAAGTTGTACAGAGATAAGGATGTATATGTGTGTGCATATAAATGTACATGGAATGATATGTTAATACTTATGCAGGATATTTGGGTGTGGATTGATGATCTAATTATAGAGGATTTGCCAAAATTAATAACAATTTGTATAATTCTAATTATTCCAGAATAGAGGTAGGAACAAATTGTGACAGACATGATCTGTCAAAACGAGGTCACGTGACTGCTCAACGCCAATCAGAACAACCGTTTATATCTCGACTTGTTACTGAATAAGGTAACGATGTGAGGTGCATAGGGGTCGGTAGGCTGAGTGATAGTGGGAGTTCTACAGAGTTATGACGTGTTCGGATATGCACATTCCGACCTGAAGAGGCAATGGGAGACTAATTCATGAGTGTATATGATTACTGTATTTTGCGGCTGTAGTAGTAGAAACATCATATGGCGGCAATCAGTCCTTGTTCACTTTTGCCTACTGCGGCCTGTCCTCAGTCGAACTCCTTAGCTTCCTCTCCTTAGGGCCATTCTTGACTTGAGTGTACTGAGTCATGCTTTCTTGAGGTGCCTCGTAGCATGTTTAGCAGAAATATGAAATGACGTCCTCTCCTGGCTTTGAATTTGCTGGTTCCGAGTAGGCCACATTTCAAGGCTATCTGTGGTGGTATCTCTTCTGGCACTCTGAGCATATGGCCAAGCATGGACCATCTTTGCTGGGCAACTTTTACATACAGTGGCGTATTATACATCTTGTACAGTGCATCATTGGAAATTATGCTGTCTGGCCATCAGTGTCCAGTAATGGTGTGTAGGTGTTTGCGATGGCAGGAATTGAGTTTCTCTGGAGCTGCCTTTGGAGCTGCCCAGCTGTTACAGTTATACAGCATCAAGGATACGCAGGTTGCAATGCATAAACATAGCCTTTTAATCAAGGGCATCTTTTATCTACAAATCCATGGCTTTCAGAAGGACTGGAAAGCTATGTTCCCCATGACGCAGCGTGCAGCAATGTCATCAGTACTGTAAAGCAGTGAGCCCAGGATCTTCCTTTTCCTCCATGGTTCGCCACCACGAAGTGGATCAACATTTTCTTCAGTTTCATGCTTTGTAAATAGGTATATGTGGGTGAGTAATTCGGGAGTATGCTCTAAAAACTTAACATTCAATATGTCAGAGTTAATTGAGTCTTCAATGCCTAGCTTTCCTGACTGAAGGACATGAATATGGCGAGGTCAATCCAAACTCGTCCAGGCTCGAGTCTTTTCTATCAAGGAAACGAGGCCCTAACATACGCAGCAAGCTCCGACAGAAATACCTAAAAAATCCTATCACGACTCCGGCAAAGTCAATAGTAACGATAATAATAATAATAATAATAATAATAATAATAATACCTGTGTTCATGTCCTAGATTTACATATGCGAAATCTGACTGGTTGATATATGTTTTGATCTCAATAGATTCTCCAGTCAAATTAGGTTCAAAATATTTGCCAGAGCAATTTATTAAATAGTAAGCCACACAATTTTGTACAAATGCCTGGTTATTCCGTACAGAGTTTTAAAGCCTGTATGTACATTATACTTGCAAGTACAGAATCGAGCTAAGATTACTAAAATGATGGAATTATAATGAGTTCAGTCAAGTTTGACCAACCGAGGTCATGTGACCCTCACAGTCAATAAACCCAGCTGTTTATATCTCTAATCATTACTGAATAAACTTAGTGATATGCAGTTTGGAGGATCAGAAGGCTGGTGTGTGGGTGAGTGAGTTCTACAGAGCTATAACACACCTGTACATCTGCATTCCTGCCTGCAAAGGCGATCCGAGATTGATATCAAAGCTATGGTTTAAAAGGCATACCACTCAATGCCTCAGAGTCAATCCATTCTTCAAAATATAGAGCTAGCCTTTCCTTACTGAAGAACGCCAATATGGCGAGATCAATACAACCTTGCTCAAGCTCTGGGGCTTTTCTATCAAGAAAGCGAGCCCTTAGCATAAGAAGCATGCCCCTAATTATAATATTAATAACAATAATTTACCATTATTATTAGTTAAAAACCTGGAACATCCATTATACCTGGCTGCCTCGGAAACAACTTAAGGTTAACACATAACTAGACCTATGACAAAACCCAGAGGGTGCCTGAACAGGAGAGTGTATGGCTGGAGGGTACCTGTGGCTGTATCTCGAAAAACGCTCCCCAGTCGCCCGCAAAACCCATACCCAGTTGAATCAGTTTAAAATAAATCTTTGCCTATTATTACTATATAGTAAAGCCATGTAATGTGTACAACATTGCAGTCTAGTCATGACGTGTGTATGGGCGCATGCATGCATGAGCGTGCGTGTGTGGGCTCATGTAAGGATGTACTCTCAACAGACCCTCACCCAACACCCACCCCATCGAATTAATTTCAAAATATTCGTCAGCATGTTTGATTAAATAGCAATGCATACAATTCAATGGTAAATTCTTCAAAATCAAAATCTCTTGATTGCAAACAGATAGTTTGCAAGGCCTTTGTAGAAGTCGGGTTGGCATGATGTGAGCATTAAACAGTTAATGGTTATATCAATACATAATGCTGATCTGATGCTAACATTTCAATAGATAGGTATTAAGTAGATGTAAATAACCAGAGGTGGGGTGGAGGTGGGGGCAGGTAGGGGTATCTAGTGGACTACAAACATCTGCATGCAATGTTAACCTATTGTAGGACATACTTAGGCCATGTTCTCACTAGAGACTTAACCGGCGTAACACAATGCTGAGGTGTGGCGTTATTCCCGATTAACTCTCCAGTGAGAACATGGCCTTAGGCCGTGTTCACAATGGAGAGTTGATTGGGAATAACACTATACCTCAGTATTGCGTTATGCCGATTAAGTCTCTCATGAGAACACGGTCTTAGAATAATAAAATCGTGATCAACGTATAACTACGACATAACACTGACAAGGTGATCGGGCAAGACATTTCAATAGATAGACACATTAAGAAGATGTATTTAACTGTGACATCTAGCGGAGTATGTGCATCAGCAAAATAACCCTAACCTATTGTATGGCGTAATTAAATTAATAAGACCATGTTCTCACTGGAGACGTAACCGGCGTAGCGCAATACTGAAGTATGGCGTTATTCCTGATTAACTCTCTGGTGAGAACAGGGCCTAAAATTCATTCAGGGTTATAATTTCTGCAAATCTCTAGGGGATTAATGCCAAAACTAGATTAACACATAGATGAGGTAGATCTCTGAGAGTCTGCTAACATGTTTAGAAACTCATTCAAGCCCTCAGCTGAGATGTGGCCCTTCTGTACGTGACTGAAGCAAAATAGTGGAAACAACCCAACAGGTGTGGGAGCTGGCTCGTCCACATATGTCCGACCATGATACAGCCTATTATGATGATTTCGCATGCTACGAATTGCAGGGATTAAAAAAACATGAGTGAGTATTTAAAAATAAAGAAATCTTATAGTAATACTATAGTAATGTGTAGGCTCTTTTGGCTATAATTCTCCCTTTGACCACGAAATTTCGCTAATAAACACTGATATACTAATAATCTTCTTATACCTGATGTTAACTGTAACAGAGTGAGGGATTATTAATGTTAACGCACGGATAAAAAGATTATTCCAGATTTCGGCCTTATTAGCAAAGATTTTATCTCACTTGAATACCCCTCTCAGAGTCAAAATGTGAATACGTTGGGAGCCCTTGGTGGGCTATTGACATTGTCCGATTCACGCAACTGGGAGATGTCTATTTGAAATTTTACAATTGTAATTTCTGCCGAGGTTATCTCAAGAGGCATTTTGGTTGGAAATTTACAAAATAACCTTCAGTCATGCGTGTGAATGATGGTGGGGACTTGGCGTAAGAGTGCGCTTGAAGGTAGCCTGGAGTATTAAATTATTATTATTATTTTATTTATTTTTTTTTTTAAACTTGAAACAGGTGCTACATTCCTTATGGGGATATCTCGTGAAATCGTATCCAATGCACGAATACATCCATACGTGCGCAAGAATACTGGGGTTGCTAACCGATAGAAAGCTGAAGATTAAAGATATGCGAGTACACATTGCCAGCACCCTCTTAATGAGTTATAGCAAATTGAATGCATTCGTACACAGCAATAGTCATACCAATGTGGTTATCACCACTTTCGTGATGAGTTACACTATGTACACTTGCTTGAGAGCCTTGTAGCAGTTGTATGACAAGCATTTATCTCAACATGGATTCGAGAGTGTATCTTCAGAAACAAGATAGTTCCACACTAATTCCAGTATATCATGGCAATCTTGGTTATTTTACAAACATTCCATCTGTTAGCGAAATAACCAAGTTCATTAGCATGGGTCCTGAAAGATACACATACAAACAGATGGGCAGATGGGTGGGTGCTATCAAGTGTGTATGCAAGATTAAGGGATAACTTTAAATGTTAGAAATAAGTGTATAGGTTTCGACACTTTGCTCGCAACAGTCTCTAAACCTAATCAAGAAACGATCACTCAGTATCATAATAACATCAATAGTCAAAGGATCACACACTTTTGAGCAAGGATACCGGGAAACGTTTCGCATTCACCTAGAAGAAACATGTGATTTATGACAAATATTTTGCCACCACCATCCCCGAATCTATTTTCCATGGTTAAGAGGATACCGTTTTAATTATTTATTCTTTTTATTTTTAAAATAATGGTGCTAGTAACTGTAGTGTTATTGGTATTAAAAAGTGCTAACATCCCAAACGTTGATGTCTATCTCTTGGGATGTGTGCTCTTAACCCTTTAACATTCACATCGAGCAAACCGTCTTCTACACTGAATTTGAGAGAAGCGTCATTTGCATCCTGGGAGAAGACAATTCTGAAAATTTACTGGTCAAATATCTAGCTCGATAATGGCGGCAGTCATTCAGGTGGTAAATTTTCAAATAAGGCTTCTCTCGGTCTGCAAATGACCATTTTTTTTCTGTTGGAAACCAACAAATTCGAGGGTTAAAGAGTTAATAATAATCTTTATTTCACAGGGTCCATCATCAGAACATGATGTTCCGGAGACCCTCAAACATCTATCTATATAATTATATATGGTTAATGGATATGCAAATGCTGAAATATCAAAAATTGCATCAGCAGCAGCAGCACCACCGGGCAGGCATATGTCAGAAGACGCGGGTTGCCATAAACTGTAATTAATAATAATAATTCTTCATTGTTTATATTCATTACTCTATTTATTAAATTTGATTCTTCAAAGAAAAATGTCCAGCAATTTAAATCTAGTATGATATTAGATTTTTAAAGCTTCTCGAAACCCCTATGGTGCTACGGTAAAGGCACTGTTGCTTTGAAACCTGTAATTCTTTCTTTACCGAATATGTCAGGTAATAAACTCTGAAATCTGCATAATATAATAAGCGATGTTAACATTAAGATATTCTCAATGTTAACGCTGAATATAAACAATTATGAAGGATTTCACCATTTATTAGCGGAATATAGCAGTTGAAAGAGTTAATTATTCACTTTGATAGACATATTTGACTGAGCATTGCTTTACAGCCATAGGTCTCAACGATTCATTAGTTAAAAAATATTCGACAACTTGCCTCTATAGTTACAAAACTGGCGTACAGTAATTCAAGGTTTCAAAGCATATAAATTGATTCCAACACAGGTGTCCAAAGCAACCAGAGCCCCAAAGATCCACCCGGGCGCTCGAATAAAGGTCATTATAATGAATTACGGGGCATGTTGATGTTGTTTTTGTGGCTGTGGTTGTGGTTGTTGTTGCTGACATTGGTTGTTGTTGTTATTGTTGACTCACCCGAATAGGGCGCTTAGAGCTTAATCATCAGCAGCATCACCCATGGATAGGGGAGACATTGATAACGACATCGAATACAACATCTAGTACAACATCAATTTTTAAAAAGAAGCTCAGACTCGACTAATTTTTACTTGTTTTGTGATTTTAATATCAGTAAAACCAGCAAGACACCTTTCTCACATTGACATCTTTACGCCAGGATTCCCCTAAGTCAACACTCAGAGCAAAACACCTGGCTGGTAAAGCGTCAACAAGCAGCTGACCGGCATTGAGTAACTATTGCACCTAGATACAACACAATTTAAACCATTCATATGATAAACTAAAATCACTATGTTATTTAAGTCATCACTGGATAGCGCATTCAATTGCCTAGTAATTAATGTATTATTTTTTTATATATTTGTAAATCTTTCACTGGGTTAATAGCATATATAAAATACACCATTATACCTAGGGGGAGAAAGATGACACCTCCACGTCGGCCTCCTCCGTAAGTACCAACTTTGTTGGGAAACTAAGTCCTCAAGGATTGCGGGCTGACATCCACATACAGAGGCAACTCTGACTATGTCTAACCTTCTAACAAGAGACTGTGCTCGACATCCTCGGACAACGCAATCTTCCGAGGGGATTACCATAGCTACGTGGAATGTAAGTAGTCTGACTGAAACATTAAAGAGGCAAACCTTGGGTGCAGACTGTGAGCACTATAAAATAGATATCACATGCATTCAAAAGACTAAAGTAGCTAAACACTCAGAGCAGCAACTTCAGACAGGCTCATGGAGCAAAAACAGGCCACTTACCATGGATTAGATTTCGCAATCAGACGAAGGGTATTGGATGATGTCATTAGTTTTGGATACGTCAGTGATCGCATTGCATTTTTCGACCTAGCTATACCAACGCGAAAGTGCACCGCCACTAAGTGTCTCATAGTCAATGCATATGGGCCAACTATCGAAAGGGCCAAAGAGAATCCAGCTATATTAGATTCCTTCTATGCAGAACTGAGCTCCGCCATTACTATCCTAGCTAGATGGAAACTGTTCATGTGTGGCGATTTCAACTCCAAGCTGGGTAAACTCGGCATTGCAGACAAAAGTTCAGGACTTGGATCATGCAAGGGATCGTATGGAGAGGGCACATGCAGCAGCAATGGCGATGCACTGGTGACATTCCTTAGTTCCAATGACCTATTTGTCACAAATACGGCTTTCAAACACCCATGCCACCACCGGACAACATGGACTGGACACAGTGCTGATCGCAAAGCCCCAAAAGGTTCTAAGGCTACAAAAGCTGTCTTCAACCAAATAGATTTCATACTATGCAAGACAGCAGCAAAGCCCCTACTTCGGGATGCTCGTTCCTATAGAGGCACGGACCTCAATTCTGACCATAAGCCAGTCATTACACGCCTCCATATGAACCAGCTCTACCTAATGTTTAAACGCCATACCAGGCAAGAGGGTAGAGTCACCTACAACTTACCCAAGCTCATCAGCGACACTGACACTCAAATGTCATACATAAAGGCCCTCGGGGAGCAGATAGCTAACATCGACGTCAGCTCCGATCCAAACGAAGCCCTAACCAAAATTCTGATATCTATGGAATCATCAGCTACTAGCACCATAGGTGTTCTAAAAACAACAGAACTAGGTATACTGACGACCCTCTCGTAGTAAAACTGTAAGCAGAGCAGAAAGCGTTACGTCTGTGCATCTATCAAAGTGGCCAAAGTGAAGATCACACCAAACTACCCCAGGAAAGCAATAACATTCTGCGCCACATTAGCGAATGCTTAAAAGAACTTGCTATCCAGCAAGCAGATACCCTAGCAGATGAAATCACTGCCACAGATGACTGCCACAAAACGTGTTGGGCAGCCCGAGCCATGAGAGTTGCTGACTACACACCACCACTAACTGTACACAACTCTAAAGGACACTTTATTGGGACTGACCAGGGCAAAGCCGAGACAATTCGAGACTGGTTCAAGGAACAGTTTACTAACCACGACGATGAGCCCTTGCACCCATTGTCAGGAGACCCCAGGCCATTACTAAGACCAATTAATACAGAAGAGGTTGAGAAGGTGCTTAAATCCCTGAAAAATACACATAATCAATTCAGCTTTTATGCACCACCTTCCCATCGATGCTGTAGGCCAAGACATCCTTATCGCGCTAGCCAAGCCCAAGAAGCCACCTGGCCCCAGCCAATCTGCAGCCCAGTGTGCTCCTTAACAGCATAGGGAAAATCCTATCAAATGTTACTCTATGCCGCATCCGAGACAAGATCGACGATTTCACCGGATCATGTCAAAGTGGCTTCAAACGTGGACGCAGCTGCGCAGACATCATATGGGTTCAACGCATGCTTGTGTCAGTAGTCATGTCCAAACACCGGGATATCTACAAAATGGGCATTCGACACTCAAAGATCCTAGATGCCAGGCTAGTTGCAATGAAGATGAGCTACGATTAGTGAGACTACTGCTTGCAGACACCAAGCTGAGAGTACGAGTCAAGTCAGTGAAGTCTGTAGAGTTTGAGACATCAATCGCCAAAAGACTACGTTTATACAATGCAACGTGCATATCCTTGATGATGTATAACTGTAACAGCTGGGCAGCTCCAAAGGCAGCTCTAGACAAACTTTATGCATGTCACTGTAAACGTCTATGCACCATTACTTGACACCGATGGCCAGAGAGCATAATTTCCAATGATGCACTATATAAGATGTGTAATACGCCGCCACTGTCTGTAAAAGTCGCCCAGCAAAGATGGTCCATGTTTGGCCATGTGCTAAGGATGCCAGAAGACACACCAGCACAGAGAGCCTTGGCATTCGCCCTACTCGGCGCTAGCAAACACAGAGCCAGGAGAGGACGTCATTGCATAAATCTGCTAAACATGCTACGAGGTGACCTCAAGAAAGCAGGATTAGGTACACTCAAGTCAAGAATGGACCTGAAAAAGCTAAGGATTTTGGCTGAGGACAAGACACAGTGGGAAAAAGCGAAGAAGGACTGATTGCAGCTGTAGGATGTTTCTACGACTACAGCCGAAGAATACAGTAATCATACATACATACATTATACCGAGATTCATTAAAGCAAGTACACAATAGAGGCATTTCAAAAATTACAATCAACTGTATTAAATTTTACAAAACTGTAAATCCGAATACAGAAACGCATAGAAAATTGGCTTAGCTCTCCAGTGATGTATGACTTCAATTATATTACGAGATTAGTTTTTCATATAAACTGCTGAAAGTGCGCTGTATCTGAATTCAATAGTAAAATAATGCTGATTACGCATTGGCTATCGCAGTTACCACCCATGAGTGGTATGCACGATGCATTCTGGGAAGGCATTTTCACAAAACACACTAATATGGAAAAGGTCTAATTAAGCAAAGATAATTACCTGTGCATTTTGCAAAGCTCACTCACGACTCTCTCTCTCGTTTACATTTAATGTACAAATGGCTAAATTTGAGAGATATGCATTCATTATTTTATCTGCTTGAGTAAAGTCCTCTGAATAGACATATTATAATCCATGTTCATAGTACATCTGGATATTATGGATGGGTCTTGTAAAATAATCTATACACATGCATGAATGTTCCCTCTTAGATCAGCAATTGTGCTGACAACCGCAACAGTTGCTTTTCACTAGATAACCTATAGCTTTGGTCAATAATTTAGTGTATGTCTTTACAGATGCGGTCTGAACAGATACATCAGTATCTTTTTAACACACACATACGCAGACACACATGCACATGCGCACGCATATATGCACATTCACATGCACACACACAAGCGCACGTGCACATACGCACACACATGCATGCACGCATGCACGAATGCATGCACACATGCATGCATGCACACACACATACGCATGCACTCACTCACTCGCACGCACGCACACACGCATGCATGCATGCACGCACGAACGCACACGCACACACACGCACGCACGCACGCACGCACGCACGCACGCACGCACGCACACACACACACCCCATAGTCATCATTCGATGCCCCTTAGAACAAAAAATGGGTTCTCAGGTTCGGTACACATAGCTACATCATTCTCGAAATTGATAGATTTGTTGCAAGCATCCTCAAGCAGCGTTAAAGGACAATTCCGGGATGATAAAAAGTGTGCTTTATTTGAAAGATTATTACATGTTTAATGAAATTGCACCAGAATAATAACCAGATAGAAATAGCATAGCCAACTACCGCTAGATAAAGTCGGAAAAATAGACAATTTTTCGCACATCGGGGTGCTGCCATTTTATCGCATCTACCGACGTCAGCCCTGCACCACCACTAATGCTAAGACTGAAGGAGCGAGGCCAATAGATGCAGGTATATATTTTAAGGAAGTATACGTAAATGATAATAGCAAACGAACCGCTAAGCGATTCCAATGATTCTAGGATCTCAATAGGTGCCAACCTCGGGATTAATATGATATAATGGATGTTAATATCGGACAAGAGGTTCAAAGGAATATATAAAAAAAATTATTCATCTAAGATACGTCCTGAGAATATGTTATCCTTTTTTGGTAAAATTCAGCATGAGATGGTTTTTGTCTCGTATACTATCTTTGCGTATTGTCATTAAATTGGAGTGTGCTTAAAGTTGAAAGAAATGGCTATTTGCCTGACCAATTATAATTTTGGTCACGTGAATATTGCCAGAGATATCACCAAATGAATTAACATTCTGACATAAAATCTGAATCATTATTGCCTGGCAATCTGTAATAATTTCAATAATTAAGATATTTTGATGGAATTTTCCCCTTTATGTGATAACATTGTAAAGCTTCGACACAACAAATTCTGTCATTGTAGCTGTAATACTCATTCTGATATGGGATGATGGATAGAGCGCATCCTGAAATTTTTGTTTGAAATTTTGCTGGCTTAGTTTTCCCGCAGAGTGTATCTTTTGAACCACAAGGCCGATTCTAACATCCCTAGAATTAGATAAATCTTCGAATTTTCAGCTACAGGTAGGTATCAGAATTATTACAATCGGTTCTGTGGTTCCGGCAATATTATCATATCATGTTTTCTTGGAATATATATTTACACTGCCTGCGATACACGCTATAACGGTATCTTGAGTCGGCTGAGTAATTTGACAATGCGCATGTGTCAAGTGTGCCACTTCATTTAACCCTTATCGCATGGTGTAAAATGCATAATAGCCTACTTACAGAGATAGCGCTGGGGTGTATTTCCTATAAAAAAATGTTGCTGAAACGTGTTGCTGTCGTGCACAACAATGACTTACAGCAGCATTGTTACCAAAACGAAAACATTCTGCTAGGATAGAGAAAATGGAATCTATGCTTCAGCGGTCTAGGGGTTAACGATTCCCCACCAACTTCGGATACTAGAATTACTCGAAAAACTTACTAGCTTATCTGGACAATGTCCTAACGATTACAAATTAGCCCATGTTAGGCCTCCATGCATATACATATGTACTATACAGCCTTCGTGCTCGGCAAAGATAGCATTGGTGCGGGGATGACATCAGGATCTCTTGAAATCTCGCTCTCATTGCAAGAAAATGGCACCGCCCGGGAGATAAAATAAGCCCATGGATACGATGGTATAATTACTCATATTATTTGTCTATTGTTTTTATTTAGGATCCAATATGTTAGTCATATAATAATCTTTCAAATAAAGTACACTTTTACCAATCCCGGAATTGTCCTTTAATAGGGTCTCAAGGTCTGATGCCACTCATGCATTTAGGTTTCTGAGAGATTGTTGTGGAAATGAGCACTCTTCTTGGCTAAATCTTACTCCCCCAGATCTTCTGGCAATACATTATCAAAAATGGTGGTAGGGTCAGGTCTAAGGGGTGATTCAATGAGGCATTAGGCTTTTAGACCATGGACCATGGACCATGGACTGACATGTTAGGCCCAATAAGTAGTCCATGTCGATTTGGAAAAACGTGTACTCTTTCCTTTTTACAGATCCTATTCCCCCCTCTCTTCCTCCTCTCCTCCGCTCTTTCTTATCTTTCATTCTTCACTATTAACGGTAATCTACACCATGTCAGAGATTAACTTTCCTGTAATGTTCTTTTGGTAGGGCATTATTGTTGCTATTTCACTCCAAATGTCATCGTCTAACTTTAGGTAAGTCTATTTCCTGACACTGTTGAGTTAGAAAATATACCTCTCTGCCGGAGATTGCCATCAGAACGACACTCATTAGCCATTAAATGTATGCTTAACCATCTATCACTGGGCTCTTGTGATATAATGGCTTTCACCATCTCTCTCTCTCTCTCTCTCTCTCTCTCTCTCTCTCTCTCATATATATATATATATATATATATATATATTATATATATATATATATATATATATATATATATATATATATATTTATAGTTAAATCACCATAGAGTTTGCTAGGGCAAAGTTGATTTCAGTCATGTTATTCTTTAATATATGCCATGCGTTGTTGAAGAGGTTAATTCTTCTAAACATAGGTTTCATCTTGCTTCGACCTAGAGGTGTAAAATACCAACATATGTAAATGTATGGATGTTTAGTGCTGATAGTAGCTTTTGGCTGAGCTTCTAACTCGTACACGTCGTCTCTATTTGCTTTACTCTATTGCTATTCCTACAAACAGTTTCTTCAAAGATAGGCATCATGTCAGTAAACTTTCCAAATGTATTATAGTACATAAACACTCCGGGCTTGGTGGGATAGCTACTACCAACACTAAATTCCTGTATGACAACTACCATGTCTTCGTTATGTTTCATAGCTCTTACGTACACATTATTACCGATCTCTACAGGTACTTCACAGTCTAGAAAGTATGCAGAATTCTTCTTGATGATTATAAACTTTATTTCATTTTGAAAATCTTGGTGAAATTACTTTTTTCCACCTGCTGTTATATGCTTTGACTGAGAGGGTCATGTGACCTCGCTCAACAGAACATGTACGAACATGTTATAACTCTGTACAATTCCCTACCCCAGACCCCTTCGCACCTCATAGCTTTCTTCAGTAATGCTCTGTGATATAAATGGCTGTTCTGATTGGCGATGAGGGATCACATGACCTCGTTTGACAGAACAGATGTCTGAACAAATATGCTGATAAAAAGCACTCAAGTCTGATTGGTCGAGAGCCAAACAATAGTTCTCGCTCTCGACCCATCAGATTCGTTGTGCGGACCCAGCCAATCATAGCAGCCGTTTATCTCATCGCTACTCTACTTACACTTATATCAAATGTTTATCTGTTTGCATTCACCCCCCTTGGGTACAGTAGGTCATAAGACCGCACGCACCTACCCCCCCCCCCCCGACCCAGCACCTACCCCATCCCTTCCCCACCCCCGTTAGGTCCAGGTTAGGCACTCCCCATCCCCCACGCCCAAGCATGAGGAGCAACAGAAAAGCCATGGACAAGAACAGCAACATGAGACAAAATCGAGAGACAACGAGCAATACACACACAGAGAGACACAAGCTAATGCACAAATCGACGTCACAAGAATTCACAAGAATTCAACAGAAACCATAAAGGCCAGGCGTGAGTCTAGACCCTAGCATTGGGAACTAGCATATAAACGCCTTAAATATTACAACACACACACACACACGTTTGCATTCACATTGGTTGAAGATAATCCTGGAGGCAACAGCTTTAGCTATTCCCTTACTTCTGTTATTTCAGGTTGTTTGGATTTGGCGACCAGACGGTGGTTATGCTATATGGTAGATAATGAGAGAAAATGATGATGGCAGCGCTACTTGAGAGTGAGATAAAATGATGACCATGGGCTATGTAATGGGTAGGGAGAGAATATCCTGATGGTAACAACACATGGCAAATTTTGAGGGAATAGATTGTGTTCACACCGGGAAGTAATAACGATATGTAGAGGAAGATAAACAGCCGATTTTGTGTTATTAGCTTTCCGAAAAAAGTGACATTTATTTCGGGGACATGTGGCGGTCCAATGAGAACATTAGCCAATATACCTGGTATTTGCCGGAATAACGACTGTATGCGCCCATGGTTTAAGGCCATGTTCACACTAGAGTGTTAATCCGGAATGACGCCATACATCAGTAATGCGTTACTCGTGATTAACTCTCAACTGTGAACACGGCCTTAGTATTGTGTCCGTCAATGGTATCCATCTCAATTGTCATTAATATTCCCACAACTATGGAGCCGGTACAACTTAAATGTAACGCCTTGGAGATGCAGAGTCTGTTCTATATTATTTTTCGCTTTATGTAACACCGTAGTATATATTTATATATATATATATATATATATATATATATATATATATATATATATATATATATATATATATATATATATATATATATATATATATATATATATATATATATATATATATATACATATATATATATGCAAGGTAATATTATCTTTTACAATGCTTCGGTACAATAACGCAATCATGAACATATGTATATGTCACATGCGCAGTTGACTAACAGACGCGCGAATATCGAAGTCTGCATTCGTCCCTACACCATTGACCAGCGTTGCAGAAACACCAACAGCCAATGTGTCCCTTTGGTTAGCAAAGCATAGCCATTAACTCGTTCGCTATCGGCACGTTAGTCAACGGAGCCAATTGCCAATACAAATGGTTATCAGCATGGCCATTTGTGCAAGGCTTCCATATTTAGATTCAAGCGATGGCATATAGAATTCAACTCTTCCAAATCTAGATTCAAGCGATAGCAAATAGATCGCTCCTCTTGCAAATTTAGATTCAAACGACAACACATAGAATTCATCTCTCTCTCTCTCTCTCTCTCTCTCTCTCTATATATATATATATATATATATATATATATATATATATATATATATATATATATATATATAAAGCGAGCGCACACAGAATCCACCTCTTCTAAATCTAGATTCATGTGATAGCACACAGAATTCGCGTATCCAAATCTAGATTCAAGCGATAGCACATAGAATTCACCTCATCCATACACAGCTTCAAGTGACAGCACACAATATTCACCTCTTCCACATCTAGATTCAAGCGATAGCACATATAATTCGCCTATTTCAAATCTAGATTCAAACGATAGCCTATAACATTCACCTCTTTCATATCTAGATTCCCGACATAGCACACATAATTTGCGTCTTCAATATATAGATTCAAGCGACATGTACAGAATTCAGCTCTTCCAAATCTAGATTCAAGCGATAGCACGTAGAATCCAGCTCTTCAAAATCTAGATTCTAACGATGGCAGTTGCTCATCGTTTTATTCATAGCTAATTTACTTGTTTAGTTCCCAAGGCTATCCACACGATGTATCCCAATTGTCAAAAGCTGCTACGTCTCCTCAAACCGGTCTAAATATCACAATAATCTAAAATGAACTCGTGCCATGTTCTCGAGGGTCATTCCCTACAACCTTTTCACTAGTGGCAGTCTATATTTCACAACACCAGGATAAATCTACCTCCTAATAAATGGTCAATCGTAAGTCGACTATTCGCTAAGCCACACACATAATAGTGACACAACGTACGCCCACTTAACAACTAGCGTAGTCATTGTGGATTGATGGAAAGAGAATGATAGACTACACACTTACTCGCTTAGACAACAGCTAGTGCCCTAGCCATGGTGCATCTGGACATACAACTGATCTTTTCGAGACAACAGTAAGCGATCGCCATACTACTAAGCGGTCATCTACATCATTGTTGTGAGACCAGTCACTAAGGCCGTTTAGAGATGGCTAGCAGCCTACATACACGAGAAGGTCGTCGCCACCAGGTGGTGCTAATTACTGGAGGAAATAACAGAAGCGGCATCATCGGTCACTGACGTGAGTTCCGCATCTGAACATCGTTTGACGGATGGCAGTGACTGACCACACACATTGACTAAACAACATGACATAACAATGGGTGGTGTAACTAATCTGGCCGGTGTATAACAATCAAAGTTCTGATGAACAGTGTCAGGAGTACGTGAAGAATATTGTCGAAACTGAAGAATACCTGGAAATAAGATCCTCAATCTTATAACTACTTTTTCTGTCTCACATTCTTCCTTGAATCTCTCAGTCCTATTTATGGTACTTTACAACAAACATATTATCCCTTTCCGACTCTCATTTCGTTCTTCTGTCATATTCTTTATTTACTTCATGTCCACCTTCCAGGTTATAGACATGCTACATGATTCCTTGATGATGTCTCAAGTCTCCGAGCCTATTCATGTTCTAAAATACTGCCCTTAATACTTATAATAATAGTTCTTCCGACTATATTTCCATAAAAGTTATTGTGACTAGCTCGTGATAATAATCCTTCGGATTACTGCTTATACTCTAGGACCATTTATTTTAATGGTCTAGTCATCCTAATTTCCTACCACTGCCACTCACTCACCGGAACAGATCCCACCACCATCCGAGGGTACCGTCAGTCTGGATTCGACCCCTCTGGTTACAGTAGCTACGCCTTCTCTTAAAACCACTCTGCCAGTTTTCAGTAAATGTGTCCATAGTATATCTGATATGAGATAATGTCACATTTGGTAGAATTCGTCGGATGCTGTCCAAAAGCATTATCTTGTTCTTGCTCTGGGGCTGAAATTGGTGGGTTTCTTAGGCTTAGGGAGTGCGATGCGTTTACCCTCTCTCACAGCATCGATATTGAGGTGTTGCTCAAAGGTAGAGTTGATGACGTGTGCGATTTGTGACGAGATGGTATTATTTCCATATGTAATGACATTATTTGCATATGTAAGTACGTCATTATTAATGCCACCAGGCCCGCATTCACTGCCAATCGTTAGAGATGTTAAACGTTTTCTAACTTCTGCTTACGTTATTAGCTTGGTCAGGGGCCGTGGCTGGCCTTTAAAAGTGGATAGATGATAGTTTTCTGTGTCAGTGACTAATTTCGTTCATTCGTTCATTCGTTCTTTTATCCATACAGAAGGGCTATTAATATTCACAATCAGCCAAGCTATTTATTGTTACAAGAAAATGCCAAGAGCTTCTAGAATCTGCAATCCAATAACAAGCAGGTTATTCTCCATGAAACAGGATATGTTTTATTTGTCAACCATTCGGTCGGCTTCATATTCTGGGTTGCAATGAACACGCTTTTAGCATTTAATACTATATTTCTAATTTAATAATCCATTCTCTACTTTTCTCATGACTATAATAACAAAATACAATATCAAAATTTCCCGGGGTGAAGACCAGCCGGTAACATGCATATGCGCGTGCGGTATTGGAACGAGTCGCGTGACAGTTGCTGGTTCTAAGACCTAGTCGTGGTCGGAAAACGCTACCCGCTCACAATGACTATTGATATTACTGCTCCTATAAACACGAGAAGCTCCGTGTACCTCCGGGGTGACCGGTGATTACCGCCCTTTATTGTTCACGGACGCAATATTAGCAGAAAATCTTCGGTCTTATCCATAAAGTAACTCTCTTGGTTATCAAAGTAGCAGTGGTGGGCAGCACAATATGGCCGAATGGCCGCGAGCACAACAACACAGACGATGATACTAACTAACAAATAGACCAAGACTGGCTGTGTGAGCTGTAATGAACAATTTTTCGATCGCGACACGAGATTTATTCCCACTTTGAATCCAATGTTTCTTAAAGTTGTTGCTACAAATAATCCCCAGTTAGTACAAGTAAATAAAATAGCTAGTAATTTTGTGGTTAATGGGATAAAAGATGTTTAATTCGGAAATTGTCGGGGTTTATGAATGGGTCGGTCTCGCTCGTCACAATGGTTTGTGGAGAACGTATCAGATGACCAGCACGCTGCAGGCGTGGGCGGAGTTAAACCGCGTGCATATGCTCGAGTCGCTCAATAAAGAACGATGGTTTTCAGACGTCATTGTTGTTCTTTCCTAGCAATAAGAAGTAACACTGTAATCACACCGTATAGCGATAGAATCATTATAATTAGAGTAGCTCACTGCCATGAAATGACAACTGAAACTGGGTCAGCTATGATGATATATTGACAGCTGGCTGTTGAAAGTTCAGGTCCAGTCTGTAGAGAGGACACACATAAACACATCTTATAATGTAACTACAGTGAAGCACAGAAATAATAAAAAAAAGTTTCCAAAACAAAGTTAAAACGTGTTGTCGAATATTTTGAACATAATTGGAATGGAAGTTCAAATCCAATTCTGTTCATAATATTCAAACGGTCTATATTGTGTTGGAAACTTCTTAACTTATTTCTGAGCTGTACTATACATGATCGATAAGTAATTTGCTAAACATATGTGTATGTTTAATTGCACATATAAGAAGGACACCATAATTAGGTAGCGCGTGTAAATGACCACACCACAATTACCTCGATCTTTCGTTTACTAAATCCTGGTCACATTAAAATGTTCTTGGCGAAGAAAGAAACCCTAAAATGACTTCATAGTATTAACACAAAATCTATTACATTTTCCATTCCAATAATTATTTATATCCAAAAAGTGTACTTGTAATGAGTTCTGGATATAACAGGCTGAATATCGGCGCACCTATTGGCCAAGGGAACATAGGCCAATACTAGTTACATAGGTCTCTTCCGCCTGTTATGTGGCTTAATATCGAATTCAATAGTGGCGCGTCCGTTGGTCAACGGCACAGGAGACAATAGCGAATTCAACATCGACGGACCCGTTGTTCAAAAGCGCGTGAAACAATATCAAATTACAAAGATGGCTGATTCCCTTCTATTATGCCTATACGTGTTTACGCAGGTGATACATAAAATTGTGTTGACTTCGTACTTGGTATTCTCAATTAGTATAGTCAACATATGGTTTGACCCACGACTAATTGTAATAGAAACGAAATCTGTGGTGATACTAGCTATTGGGCCTACTGAAAAACATATCAAAAATCTTCCGAAAAATATTTGGTAGAACACTGATTTTTAGCTCACCCGTGTGAGCTTAATACAACCACCACTTGAAGCCCATGGGGAAAATAATTGTATGGCACATTTCGTCATTTATCGACGGGTTAAAACCAAATTTGGCAGATATGTTCCTCTCGGAAACATCTACGTGGGCTATGTAATTGAAGTAATTACACTTTTAAATAAAAGAGTTATGCCCCTTGGTAGATGCTCAGGTTATTAAAGGCTATGGTGAAAATGTGCTTGTGGCACGTTTCAGCAATTTTAATTATTGCACCATATGTGGGAAATATATTTGTTTCGTCAATTGTTGATGGATTAAAACGAAAGTTAGCAGATATGCTCCTTCAGGCTATATATATATATATATATATATATATATATATATATATATAATATATCTATTGTCACTGTGAATATGAAGATGCCACGACTTAAACAAGGGCACTAACTCTAGTTCTTTAAGGCATTTTAAAGTATTGAACGCTATGGGGAAATATATCTGTGGCGCGTTTCGTCAATGTTTCATGGATAAAATCCAGATTTGGAAGAAATGGTCCTTTAGTAGACTTTATCCATTTGACAATCGTATCAGGGATGGCTGCCCCATTGATCTTTTATTTCCGTATCAAACTTCTTTTAACTGTGACCATTGTCCCCTTGGTAAATGTCATCTGTTGGGACACTTGATCCTTTGGTCAATGGTGTCGTGGATGGCCGGCCCATTGGTCAATGGTACTTTTCCCGTTGGTCACTTGTATTCAAGGGCACGCATATCTTTGTATTACCGACTCATTTGCTTGCTTATTACCATTGCCCCATTGGTAAATGTCATCGGTTGGTGCACTTGAACCATTTAAAAATAGTGTCTGGGATGGCTGCCTTATTGATCAATGGTACTTTTCCTGTTGGTCAGTAATGGCAGGGATGCTAGCGAATATTCTTGCATTTCCTCATCCAATTCTTTTCACTGTGATCTTTGTCGCAGTGGTAAATGACATCTGTTGATACACTTGAACCGTTTGACTGTAGTGTTGTGGATGGATGACCCATTGATCAATGGTACCTTTCCTGTTTGTCACTAATGTCAAAGACGCTATTATTTTTTTGTATTTCCTCTCCAAGTCTTTGCATGTGACCATTTCCCCATTTGTAAATGGCATCTCTTATGCGTGCCCCAGGAGCCAATGGGAACGTTCCCTGGTGGTCAGTAGTGTCAGGCATAGACAGACCTTGTTTTTCCATTGATCATTGGCATCAGTTACGCTTTCCTCACTGACAACCGCTGCTTGTTACATTGGCCAATAGTGTAATTGATACTTGATTTGTTGGTCATTAGTTTACTGTATGTTGTTATTACAAGACACAGTGAAGTCAGTTAACATAGATGAATATTTAATATAGTCTGATACTAAAATACATGTGCATCGAGCGCTTGATAGACACCGAATGTCCTATATTGCACGTGCAGTGTTCGGAGAGGTGGCTGTTGCTGACCTGATGAAATAGCATACCCGTGTACGATGCTGATAATTAAAGACATTAAATATACTCCTGCTATTAGATTTATGGTCAGATGTTCACAGTGGCCTATGCTATTCTGAAACACTACATCCCTCCCATCCTAAGAATTGATGCCAATGTTATGAAATATAAATGTATCTGTCAGTAAATAAGATATTTATAATTCCAAAAATGTCACAGTAATAGAATTGTTCATGATTGTGCGTACAATGTGTATGAGGATAAATAATGGACTCACGTGTAGGTTTTCGTCCAACTCTGCTATGTCAACAATAATCCGTATTATGCTGTTCCATCTTATGACAGATATTCCAAATATGGCCGAAGATCCAAGTATGTTGAAAATGAATCTGACCTACCATACACCTATATATTGCTTATAATCCATGCGTGATGTGAAGGAAACTAAAATGTCACGCGCGCACGCACGCACAAGCGCGTAGATTATAATCAAGTCATATTATGAATGACACGATACTATAAAATATTCGCTCTGATCGGTAGATTGTAGAGTGCCAGGAGGGTGTCTGAGTCGCGTCAGATGACGACAGATTTGAGTAGGATCTTCTGCTTTCGGATCAATGCAACTACAGTTCCAGTCGTCTTTTTCCGAATCACAATCTGCTGTCCATCTATGGATTCTAGAGGGAATCCTCTTCACTTGTGATGAATTCCTACCACGTGTCCCACCTGCATCCTCGTGGTATTTCTCCTCTCTTAGGTGTGACTGCTTTGTACTGACGTTTTGGTTCGCACAATTGTCCACTTTCAGCTTTGCTGTGACGTCATCGTGTTCCACATTGTAACGTGTAGAATGTTGTTGCCGTTTATGGTTTTTGCCACGAATAAGTAATTATGATCGCAATTCGAGATTTATGGCCGTTTTATAGCCTAATACCGACCCTGCGCCTTGACCACTAAGAATGTTGATAGGGAAATCTGAGACATGGTTTCTGCGACAGTTTCAAAATTTTCCGAGGACTGGCAATGGTTTTGCTGCTCCGTAAGCCTATATGTGAGAGTTCGAATTTTTCAGTCGTATGTCCGTGTTGTACCTTTTGATCATCAGGTAATCTCGAGCATCAATTAAATTAACAGACGCACCACTGTCAATCACCATGTTAATATCTACCCCAGCTATCGAAACTGTAGCTTTTGGACGTTTGCCGTAGCTAGCTAGTGCATAGTCACCTTGTCTATTATTTCCATTGAGAATTGCAACATACTCGTCCTCCGAATTTGAGCTGTATGTGTACGTGACGGATGACTCGTGTGCTGGATATAGTAGCCTGTTTCACTTAGACTGACGTTTATAGTTCATGGTTTTTGCACTATTACTATTGCTGCTGCTGCTGCTTCGACAGCATTTCGCAAAATGGCTCATTTTGTTGCAATTGTTGCATGTTTTGCCTCGAGCCAGACATGAGTGCTGCTCTGGATGTGGCCATACACCACCCCAGTTGAAACACTTACTCGATTTGGCAGATTCGGCTTGGTAAGGAGCATAATGTACGTGTTTCTTACTACATCCAATCGCAATATTTCTCTCCTCGTAATTTCCTGAATTGTGTTGCATATTCCGCATTTGGGAATCCGCTCGTTCCATAGCACGTCCTCTATCAAGAATACTGTTGAGTGTCGAATCGTTATCACGCAATACACAACGCTTTAAACTTGCCGAGGTGCATTTCTCCAAGACTTGGTCCGCTATTGCATCATCCGTATTGTCGAATTCACACGAAATTGCAAGAGTTCTCAATCTCCTTACAAATTGATCCAGCGATTCACCATTTTCTTGCTGTGTTTGTTTGGGAAAAAAGCGTTCATATCGGACGTTTTTCCTCGCCAGAAAATACTCATCTAGCTTTTCGTGTATTGTCTTATAATCTACACATGTGTCTGTCAACCCTCTGAAAACCTTCTGAACGCTTTCCCCAGCGAGGTGGAGTAGAAGAGCCTGTTTTTGCTTGTCACTCGTGACACCTGCTGCGTCCAGATAGATATCAAACCTATCCTGCCATGCCTTCTATTTAGAACCCATTGATGCATGGTTCGAGTTTGCGTCGATAGATGGTACCGTTGTCAACCCCAAATCCATTCTTATAGCCATGGACATTATCCAAGTGTTACTATATCTGGTTACGAATTGTCAGATTAGTGTTGTATTGAACACCGTTTATTGGTTTACTGGAGCTTTAAGTTACTTCGACATTAATTCTAGAAAACTAGCACTGAAATACTTTTCCGTATAAACAGCTGAACTTTCATTCAAAACTGTTATTAAAAGTTGTCACTTTGCATACCTTTAACCTTACAAACCTTATTCTCGTCACCAGATATGATGTATGTTGTTATTAGGAGGCACAATGAAGTTAATTAACATAGATTCATATTTAATATAGACTGATACTGAAATACATGTGCATCGAGCGCTTGGTAGAAACCGAATGTCCTATATTGTACGTGCAGTGTTCAGAGAGGTGACTGTTGCTGACCTGATGGAATAGTATACCCGTTTACTATCCCGATAATTAAAGACATTAAATTTACCGCTGCTACTAGATTGATGGTGCAGTGTGGAAGTCAGATGTCCCCAGTGACCTATGCTATTCTGATATACTACAATTAGTGTCATGGATGATTGTCTCATTTGACAATAATGTCATGGACCCATGCTCTATTTGTCCATGGTACCAGTTACGCTTACCGTATTGACCAAGGGGGTTTGATCCATTAGTCAATTATGTCTGTAACACTTGCGTCGTCGGTCAAGAATGTCAGGGATCAGTGCTCTTGCTTGTCGGTGGCATCACCTATACTTACCCGGTTGGTAAATTGTGTCAATGAGTGTTGACTCATTGCTCAATAAGGCTAAGGAGCATGATAGTTCCATTGATCAGTGGCATCAGTTACGCTTCTCACATTGACAAATAGTTATTGTCCCATTGGTTAATAATGGCAGTGACACGTGCGTTGTTAGTCATCAATAGTAAGGATGATTGCCTCATGGGTCAATAATGATAAGGCTCATTGTTTTGGAGAATACATTTGCCTATAAAATTCCCCAATTCGGCCTGTTAAGCTTTCACATGCTTGGCACCTCATAAACTTTGCCTCTCTGATAGGAGTCCTCACCATAAAGGCAATTTATAGCTGTTTCTGGTCAACCCACGGCTATAGAATTACAGTGACCCTACACCTGGGCCAGGCATTAATTTTGGAGATGGAGAGGAGAGAGAAGTTTAGAACACAGATAGAATCAGCTAGTGAGAGTTGAAGTTGTTTTTAGACTTGGTCAGGTTATTATCGTTATAGGACAGTGCCAGTACAACCGTTATAGCTAAGAAATAGATTGACTGCTGAATTTCGTAGCAGTGTTGTGACATAATCGGTCACAATCGGACTAAATATATACGGACATATCTATACTCGGACTACATGTACATGTATATGTGTTATTCTTCGTTCGCTTGTCACTTCATTATTGGATACATTTACTCATCCGTTTATTTGTGAACCATTCTTTTTGGATTATATTTCCCACTGTTGGATAACCGGATACTAAGTGAATATCATCAAGTAAAGCAAGTAAGTTTAAAAAGAAATAACAATACAGCAACATCTTCGTAATGGTAGCAGAGTAAGAATTTAGTGGTAGCATTACATCGTCGTCGCCGCGACATTTTGGTAGTCATCTTCGTAATGATAGCAGAGTAAGAATTTAGTGGTAGCATTACATCGTCGTCGCCGCGATATTTTGGTAGCAGAGCGTGGTTCAGAGCGTGGTTCAATAGCTTGGTTCAATAGCGTGGTTCAAGAGTGCCAATGAACAATAGCATAGTTGGACATTAGCGTGGTTCAGTATCGTGGTTGGACAATATCGTGGCCGGACAATATCGTGTTTGGACAATATCGTGTTTGGACAATATCGTGGTTGAACAACATCGTGTTTGGATAATATCGTGGTTGGACCATATTATGGTTGGATAATATTGTTGTCAGACAATATCGTGGTTAAACAATAACGTGATTGATCAATAACAGTTATTTTAATCGTAATCCAGAGAGGACTGTCTCGTGTTATCACGCCTAAGCTTGATATTGCCCTTCTTATATAAAGTGAATATTTAACAGAATTACATAATCGGACTAACTTATTCAATTCCTTATTCACAAACTTATTAATTCGTCGTTTTACCTTAACAAGCAAGACAGTTATTGAGCAAATCGTCGGGTTACAACAATTTGACTCGGTGAACAATCGCCATAGAAAAACCCCGATTTGAACATCGATTAATGTGAGTGATTCTTGCACCTGTATTAAAAGACCACCTGTTATATGTGTCAAAATGGCTAATAGTATTGAAGCAGCTGCAAGCATTTTGACAGAGAATTACAATCGGATTGATGATTTAAAGAAGGAGAAAATCAAAGCCAAATCATCATTTACTCGCTGTAAAAATCAATTACACTTATTAATCGATGATGACACTGACATTGCGCCATCGCGACATTTAATTCGTGAAGCCTCTAAAAAGCTTGATGCAGCTCAGGAACATGTTATCGAAACAATGGATACGTTGTCAGATGAGTTTCGCAAGATAGCTGATCAAGAAAACAAACTTAAAACCAACAGTGAGCTAGAGGTTGTTGAAGCTGAATATACAGAGATAACCAATCGCATGCAGAATTTTCTAGACATCACAAGAGATGTATTAAGTTCAGTTTCACCAAGCGAAATAGCAGAACGAAATAAGATAGTACCAGCCGATAATAGACTGCCAGACGTCCCCACTTTCAAGCCATCGCATCCCGCATCGCAACCACCAATACCGGGACCACAACCAGCCGTACCTCCACATTCACTACCGGATCCACTGCCGTCTCCACCAGAGAAAATGAATCCATATTTAACCGCTTTGGAACATGACATCGAAAAGCAACTAAAACGTGTTTCAATTCCTATATTTAACGGTGATAAGCAGGTGTATTAGAATTGGAAAGCGGCATTCATGGCGTGTATAGACCAAGTACCGGCAACATCAGAATATAAGTTGCTACAATTGCGTCAGTATCTATCTGGTGATGCTCTTAAGGCAGTTGAGAAATTGGGCTTTTCAGCATGTGCTTATCAAGCCGCCAAGGACCGGTTAGATAGAAAATTTGGCGGGAAACGTCGTCAAGTTTCTCGACAGCTGGAAGAACTAGAACAATTTCATCCAGTTAGACTTGGAAATGCAGAGGACATTGAGAAATTTGTAGATCTCTTAGATGTAATGATAATAAACTTCACCGACTTGAACCAATTTGAGACAATAGATAATACATTGCTTTTCACTGCATTTTAGAAAAAGGTGCCTGAACAAATGATCATTCGATATCAGCGATGGGCCTTTGAAAATAACAAGCCAGAATCGATAGAGCCATTACGCGAGTGGATTATTCAAGAAGCAGAATTTTCTACTGTTGCGTCGGAAACTGTTAGAGGTCTGAGGGGCATGATGGCATCGGTTCCAAGTCGTACTAGTACTCCTAATTGGACACGAAAACCAAGGACATTGTTTAATGCTGGCAGCAACTCAAAGAGAAATATTAATGCTACACGTGCATGCCGAGTCTGCCAAGATGATCATGGAGTTTGGAGATGTCAGAAGTTTCGAGAGATGGACGTTTCACAACGTTGGGTGGCTGCTAAACAACATGGTCTGTGCTTTCGTTGTCTTGGAGATGACCATCGAGGACAAACATGTACACGATCGAGAACATGTGACATTGACTCATGCCCGCAGACGCATAATCGTTTGCTTCATCAAGAGAAGAGTAGTCTGAATTCACATCAATCAGCAACTAGCAAAGATAACAATGAACAATCGCATATCGATCAAGATCATGATAGAATCAAAATGGACACTTCTGCCACGAAAGGGGAGCTTCGCAAATCTAGTGAAAGGTCACATACCACAACAATGGCTGCAGAAGTAAATACACTGCATGATTATGTAACACTTCGTACCGTACCAGTGATTTTGAAAAATGGTAATCGCAGTGTAAAGGTTAATACCTTACTGGACGATGCCAGTACAAAGACTTACTTGAATTCAGATGTTGCAGCTGAATTAGGACTTCAAGGACAGTTTCAGAAGGTAAACATTAATGTCATAAATGGAAAAACAGAAACATTCGAGACAATGCCAGTAGAATTTGATTTAGAAAGTGTCAATGGACAGGCGAAAGTGAAGATAAGTGCATTTACAACCAGTCAAGTAACAGGAAACTGGCAAGCAATCGACTGGAGCAAGCACGGTCGTGAGTGGAATCACCTAAAAGGCATCATGTGTCCAGTTCGTGGACAGAAACCTACAATCGACATATTAATTGGCATAGACCACCTGGACTTACATTATTCGTATAGAGATATTCGTGGACAGCCTGGAGAACCAGTGGCACGGTTGACTCCTTTAGGATGAACATGCATCGGGAGTCCAGATGGAAAGATCGGGTCAGTTATTCGTACCAATTTTATTCAAACATACTTTATTGACGATCGAGGTCTGAATGAGACTCTACAGAGGTTTTGGGAAACTGAATCAAGTGGAGTTGTTTCTGATGCCAATGCAGTTACACTGGAGGACAAGGCTGTGCTCGAGAAGGTGAAAAGCTCGCTACAATACAAGAATATGCGTTATCAAATCGGAATACCTTGGGTAGATGGTGCACCAACCTTGCAGCCAAACTACAAAATGGCACTGCAGCGACTTGAAAATACTGAGAAACGTCTGCTAAAGGTACGAGATGTTGGAACAGCATATGCCAACACAATTAGCAAATACATAGAGAAAGGCTATGCTCGTAAAGTCGCAAAAACGGAGGAGAAACCGACAAACATGTGGTACATACCACACTTCGCAGTTGTTAGACCGGACAAGGAGACAACGAAGGTACGCATTGTCTTTGATGCATCTGCAAAATCGGCCGACGTTTCGCTCAATGATGCTATCCATCAAGGCCCAAAGTTACAGCGAGATCTTATAGATGTCCTACTTCGTTTCCGGAAGAAACCAATAGCATTGGTATGTGACATTTCTGAAATGTATCTGCAGATCGAAATAGCGCCAGACGATCGGCCTTTTCATAGATTTCTATGGGGAGACTTATGTCAACACCAGCCTCCAGATGAATATGAATTCAATCGCATCGTATTTGGGATCAATTCTTCGCCATTTCTAGCCCAATTTGTAACTCAAGAACATGCGAAATCAAATATAGAGGAATATCCCATGGCAGCTGACACTGTATTGAAATCGACATACATGGACGACAGCATGGACTCAGTTATGAGTGCCAGCCAGGGGATTGAGCTGTACCATCAGTTATCAGAATTATGGGCCAGTGCAGGAATGAAGGCACATAAATGGTTATCTAACTCAGTGGCTGTGCTAGAAAAAATACCAATCGAAAACAGAGCATCAGAGATGGATCTGGAAAATTATCTACCATCGATCAAAACTCTTGGAGTAATGTGGCAAGCAGAAGATGACGTGTTTGGCTTTCGCTTTAGTACAGTTGACGACAAGTTTCAGTATACTAAAAGAAACTTCCTGAAAAAGATTGCATCGCTGTTTGATCCGTTGGGCTTTCTATCGCCATTCACAATTCGTGCAAAGATCATGTTGCAAGAAATGTGGTCTGCTGGTTTGGACTGGGATGACATGCTTAATGACAGCCTTACTACCAAGTCTCAGACGTGGTTCATGGAGTTGGACAAGCTAGCCAATATTTGAGTCCCTAGATGTCTGCAGATGACTGTTGGAGCAGAGGTGACTGAGGCAATGTTACACACATTTGTTGACGCGTCTCAGGATACATATGGAGCTGTCGTTTACTACAGATCAGTTTATATCAATGGACAAATATCATGTCGTATTGTTGCATCGAAGACACGTGTTGCTCCATTGACATCGACAAGCATACCACGCCTAGAGATGATGGCCGCTATTCTAGGTTTACGGCTGACAGCATCTGTGACTGCTGCCCTAGAGATCTCCATGAAGAATGTTATATTCTGGTCTGATAGCATGAATGTATTGTGGTGGATTAGAAGTCGAAGTAGGAACTTGAAACCATTTGTAGCAAATCGTGTTGGCGAAATCCAAAGTTTGACATTACCGGAGCAGTGGCGCTATGTTCCCACACAGAATAATCCTGCTGACCAGGCTTCACGAGGGGTATCAGTAATGAAACTGTCGACTGATGACATGTGGTGGACAGGACCAAAGTTCCTTCTGAAAACGGAACAAGATTGGCCTCAGAATCGTGTGGAGAAGGGGGCACATGTAAACGATGAATCTAAAAGATGTCAGTCATCAATAGTAGCAGATGGACCATACTCAGCTGTGTCACTCATGACAATTCAGAAATTAGAAGATAGCCGCTTGAACCCTCTTCGTTATTCAGGTTGGTTGCGCCTCGTATGGGTTACTGCATGGGTTACTCGCTTCATCGATAACTGTCATGCACATAAGTCTGATCGGAAATCTGGTGAACTGACTCCAGCAGAGAATATCGATGCAGAGATACAGATTATAAAGACAATTCAACAGCATGCATTTCCTGATGAGTACAAAGATCTTGTACATGGAAGAGGACTTAGTCACAGCAGTAAGCTGCTTCCATTGAATCCTCGGATCGATGAAGATGGTCTTATGAGGTGTGATGGGAGGTTGAAACATGCCGAGTTCTTATCACATGATGTACGATTCCCAGTAATATTACCACGAAAGAATCAAGTAACAAAACTAATCGTCAAATACCATCATGAGAAGCAGCAGCACGGTGGAACAAATCAGGTGCTGGCTGATTTATCATCACGATATTGGATTATTTCTGGTCAGGAAGAGATTCGAGAGTGGGAAAAAGAATGTAGTGGATGTCGACGACGGAAAGCCAAAGTTAGTACGCAGATCATGGCACCACTCCCACGAGTACGGCTAGAAACTCCATTACATGCCTTTGCTCGAGTTACAGTTGATTTCGGAGGGCCATTCATTACCAAGCATGGACGAGGTAAGCATCGCCTAAAACGCTACCTCTGTCTGTTCACATGTCTTGTATCGAGAGCTGTTCACCTTGAGGTAGCCTTTGGACTGGATACAGATTCCTTTCTAAATGCATTTTTTCGGATGGTGAATCGCAGAGGACTGCCTTTAGAAGTAATATCCGATAATGGTACAAACTTCATTGGACCAATTAAAGAACTTCGTGGATTAGTTGCTGCACTTGATGCTAACAAGCTAGAGGAATGCACAGCAAATCAAGGTATACGATGGCATTTTAATCCTCCACTGGCACCACATTTCGGTGGTGTACATGAGTCAATGATAAAGTCAGCCAAAGGGGCAATTTATGCCATATTGGGAAATGCTGATGTCACAGATGAAGAGTTAATGACAGCGTTTACAGGAGCGGAAGCGCTTATAAATTCCAGACCATTGACATATCAAACGGCTAACCCAGAGGATGACACTCTTTTGACTCCCAACCATTTTTTGCATGGACAAGTTGGAGGTCAGTTCGCTCCAACATCGGTTGACTACACACATTTTAATCCACGTAAGCGGTGGAGACGGATTCAGGAACTTGTGAAGCACTTCTTGCATCGATGGCTACGGGAGTGGCTTCCTGGTCTTAATGTAAGGAGAAAATGGCAACGATCGGAGAAGGATTTCGAAATCGGTGATGTCGTCCTAGTCATATCTCCAGATTCTCCTCGTGGTCAATGGCCGTTAGGCCGTGTTTTGGAAACATATCCTGGGAAAGACGGTCATGTACGTGTGGCCAAAGTTCAGATCGGAAAGAACACATTTGTGCGCCCTATTTCCAGACTATGTGCTATTGAGACTAGTAGTGCGCCATTCATTGTGGACACCTAATACCAATGGACAACTCTTGTAAATAGAATCGAACTGGTGTAATATAATATTTGTTGCTTCGTGACTATGGACTAAATTTGCAAGTTGACAACCTGGATACACATTAACATTTGCTTACTAGTTTCGATAAGCTGGGACTTATCGAGAAAGTGGAGAATGTTTTGGAGAATACATTTGCCTCTAAAATTCCCCAATTCGGCCTGTCAAGCTTTCACATGCTTGGCACCTCATAAACTTTGCCTCTCTGATAGGAGTCCTCACCATAAAGGAAATTTATAGCTGTTTCTGGTCAACCCACGGCTATAGAATTACAGTGACCCTACACCTGGGTCAGGCATTAATTTTGGAGATGGAGAGGAGAGAGAAGTTTAGAACACAGATAGAATCAGCTAGTGAGAGTTGAAGTTGTTTTTAGACTTGGTCAGGTTATTATCGTTATAGGACAGTGCCAGTACAACCGTTATAGCTAAGAAATAGATTGACTGCTGAATTTCGTAGCAGTGTTGTGACATAATCGGTCACAATCGGACTAAATATATACGGACATATCTATACTCGGACTACATGTACATGTATATGTGTTATTCGTTCGTTCGCTTGTCACTTCATTATTGGATACATTTACTCATCCGTTTATTTGTGAACCATTCTTTTTGGATTATATTTCCCACTGTTGGATAACCGGATACTAAGTGAATATCATCAAGTAAAGCAAGTAAGTTTAAAAAGAAATAGCAATACAGCAACATCTTCGTAATGGTAGCAGAGTAAGAATTTAGTGGTAGCATTACATCGTCGTCGCCGCGACATTTTGGTAGTCATCTTCGTAATGGTAGCAGAGTAAGAATTTAGTGGTAGCATTACATCCTCGTCGCCGCGACACTCATTGCCCCATTGGTGTATGGCAAACGTTATACCTACCTGATCGTTGAATGGTGCTCGATGTGCATTAATTAATGTAGAAATGTGTACAGTTCCTCACCAGCCAGATGAGCACTATGGCCCTTGCACCCTTTATTTAGGGGTTCAGCCTTTGTGAGATTTGAGGGCGTGTCATAAATAAGGCGAAGCCCTGTAGGTGGGGTTTAGAATACACCTTCCGTATCCTCTGCGTGTCGTAAGAGGCGACTAAAAGAGGTAAGGGTGAGGTAACCCTGACAGAAACCTCGAGTGCTGAAGACGGAGGTTCCAGGCCGCACGGCGCACTCTAATAAACCATGGATCCACGCACTTAACGCTTATGATCATGTCGATAGTCACTTACAGGACTGGCGGTATGATCAGCGAACGAAAAGAAGAAGGCGGCGAAGCAGAAAATCATTCGTGGCGACGGCAGTTGTTTCTCCAGCTGGAAGGTGTGAGAACACAGGCAATTGGATGTTTCTCAAGCCACCACTGAAAACGGTTGTCCGGCTTGGACATTAAAAGGTGAAGTCTATGCCATGTATGTCTGATAAAGTTATTTCAATTAAATACGTCATCTAATAGTATCCTTCAACATCTGGACATAGTTCTGCTCTTCATCATAATTATTTGTAATTCAATTAGAGCATATCAAGATCACATCTTCTTTCTTATATGCATAATATGTTTCTGTGTGGACCTAAATGAATTGGATTCATACAGAAGCATATATATATATATATATATATATATATATATATATATATATATATATATATATATATATATATATACAATATTTCTAGAGTTCATATGTCATTAAATGTATGCCAACAAGCTGTGTGAAGACGTACATTGACTATGATTATCTACGACTTCACAAGACGCTATCCCTTGAATTAATATCAATATCATCTCGTCTCATATTTTCGCAAATGCGCCTACATTCATCACACGGTGGTGTACACTCGAGACCTACTCCTCTCCAACCAGTCTTTCGTTCCGCAACATGTCTTGCATTTGCATCAAATAATCTCTAATATCGCCTTGGAAGGCAGTTCCAAATCTGTTATGAGTGGAATCAATTTCCCCTCAATGACCTTCCACTCCCAATTCTCTGGATTAATTTCAAGTTTGTCCACGCCTGTACCTAATGATATTGCCATAGAGGCAATGGTAGTTGACAACTGCTTATGTTGGTGGTAACACCTTCGGATGGATAGCCTTCTTGCTAGGTGTAATTAACTCCTGATGTAACTAACTCCTGGAATCTATATCGTGCCTCGATGTTTCCATGCTGTCAGTGAGTTTGACCTTATCGCATCAAATTAACGCTTTGGCTCCTGCATCAATTATCCCTTCCAGAGTATCCATCCATCATTAGACCTCATATAACGTCATAATCAGCTCAGCGCTTGCACGATGACGTCACAAACATTACGTCACAAAGGGTTCCATATAGACCGTCATCAAATCTCAAAGAGTCCGACACGTTGTATAGATTGTATGTCTTTGTAATTCTTTGCTATTTAATAAACATGTTGTTGAATATTTTGAAACTAATTTGACGGAGCGCTGTTGCTGCCTTAGGCAGCAACAGCACCCAGTCAAATTGGTTTTAAAATATTCAACAGCTTACCTGTGTAGTTTTTTTGGAAATTGATAGTCAGGTTGTTCAGAGATCGATCGATCCCAATACGAGCGAGGTGTGGGTGGAGCTTAGCTAGAGATCGGCCGGGCATAGCTAAAACCGAAAGGGCCATTATCTGCGCTTGGGAGGAATCTATACCAACAAGACCAATGGCTTGTTTGGGAAAGTATTCACTCTCCTGGATTCATTTCAATGCTGCGACCTTTCCGAATCCGAAAACCCGATATGGTATCGCAACCTGGAATAGCATGAACTAAAGTTGTATTGCCCGATGATATCATGATATAAATGGCAGTCAACTTTTACACATCACATCTTCTTTCTGTCTAGCGAAAGAAATATTTATGATTTTTAACTTATCACGATGGCTTCAAATTTGTGATTTAGGGGTAGGAAATCAGTAATTTAGCACCTATATATCATGCTAGATGAATCTAACCATGATTATGTGAAGGATAGACAATGAAAACATAGGTATAGACACCACCTTTATATCACTACTATAAAAGATGAGAAATTTATGACTATTTTAAGTCTTTAGATATAGCCTAAGTCCTAAGTCCTATAGCCTAGGTCTTTAGAGCTATAGATAAGCGGACTACTCGACTTTAATCTGAAAATATACAATGTTCTACTAAAAGACTTTTAGTATGTCCTTTAGTAGACTCCGATAAAACAAATGCAAGTAGTTTTATTTCTATTACAATTTATCCGATGTTATGCTTTTTTTTTGGCTAGATTTACTGGACTATATGGAGTCGATACCACTTTACCTATCTGTGATATGTTGCGTTAATTATTACAAGAGTCTAACCCACTGAGTATAATATTTCTGTATGCTATTTCAAGGTCATAGAAATTATGTTATTAATTAAAGAATTACGGTTTATGAATTATCGTGTTTTATGTATAGTGTCCATCGATGGCTTCCATCTAATTCACTGCTCTTTGATATTCTCACAGCAATGGGCCCCGATGAGGCTTTATGCAACACGTGAGTATACGCCTGCTTGATATGTGGCTTTGGCATTTGCAACAACCCTCGTAATATGATCAAGCCAGTTACATTACAGTTCAGAAATAACTTGACACGTTTCCAAAACAAAAACAGAAACATGTTATTGAGTACATTTTGAATATGATGTAAGACATGTTCTGTTGAATATTTTGAACATAATTGAATTGGAAGACATTACTGTCATGTATTCCAATGCTATTTTGTTCAGAATATTCATCAGCATATTTCTGAGCCGTACTCAAGTATCTGGCCGCTATATAGCATCATTTAGCAAAATATGACGTCTAGCCTATAGAGCTTTTCGGTTTTATCCATGCCCGCCCATCTCTAGCTAAGCTCAACCCACACCTCGCTCGTGTTGGGATCGATCGTTCCCTAGACTCACTGACTCCAGAAAACTTTACAGTTAAGCTATTGAATATTTTGAAACTAATTTGTCTGGGTGCTGTTGCTGCCATAGTCAAATTAGTTTCAAAATATTCAACATCATGTTTATTAAATAGAAAAGACACAATTCGTACACCAACGCTTAGTCCTTCACCAATTATGCGTTCGTAACGCACTTAGCTACGTCATTCATAACGTCATTGATCATGACGTCATCATACACGTCACGTAGTTGATTATAACGTCATATGATTGATGGATAAACTGGAATGGACCATTATTGACCGATTCTTGCTTATCATAAATGGGCTTGAATTTGTACCCATAATACTTTTGATGGTTGATACCTGGGCAGTTAATGTCTTCTACATTGTCCAACGACTACACATACGTCTGATCGACTCCTTCTACAGAGTCCAGCGCATATTATCTCAGCTAGGCCTTTGCTCCAAGTATGGCTAATAATGGATACTGACCGAGTTCTCCTTTGGCAGCAGCGTGTTTTGTATTACTGATCACGCCTCAGGTCTGCTAGCATTCATTATTTGCTATTCTGCTATGTTAACAGGTGTATGGTTTCTGAAATAGTAATGCCATATATGTTTATTTATTAAAGGTGCACATTCACCCCAGAATGTGTGAAAATAAAATTGTTTAATTTGTACACTTTTAGAGGCTTAATTTGTGAACCTCAACACGATGAAGCGAAATAAATCTTAACATATGATAATTCCATTCCGTACAAATTATATAAATTTTTAATGCTGAAGTTGAATTAGGGACTCATGTCTCTAATTCAATTTCACAACTTAAAGCATTATATTAATTTATTCATAATGAAATAATCATATGTTAAAATTTATTTTCTTTCCTTACATCTAAGCCACAATTTAAGCCTCTAAAAGTATACAAATTTAACCATTTTATTTTCAAAATATCTGCTGCGAACATGTATGCGCCTTTAACATTACTGCTGTCCTATGACATTACTCTGCGAATAGCAATGTGTCTTTATTATGTTATTTCTATTTGTTTCACGGTACCAATATATACTGATATACCGATATTTATATGTTGCTTCTTAGATACTCTAGGTACACTGATTATTGGCATATTTCATATCGTTGGCACTTCTATAATTGCCTAGTTATCTTATTAAATAAACAATAATAATTAGTTTTAAATACTTCTAAAGTTAAACCTTTACATACCTCCAAAGTTAAAACTTAAACATAATATTCCTTAAATGCATTTTCTCAGGTTATTACTTCACCTTGATTAAAACCGTTTCCATAGATAACTTATCGCCAAAATGCTTATTAACCGCATTTGATTACAATGGCTTCCAGATTGCGCTACAATTGTAGTCCATTATATGTAGAATCGCGTGGCTTAAATGCTTAGGATTTTCTCTCGAGAGACTGCATCAACGGAATACTGAAAACAAATTTGATAATTCCGAAACAGTTTATATTGATCAACACTTATGCATAGGCCCATTGTAAGTCTAATTTGCTTTACGCTACAGAGGAATTAGCACTAACGCGGGAATCCAGCTTTAGCTATGCCCCGCCCATCTTTAACTAAGCACCACCCACAATTCGCCCGTGTTTGGATCAATCGATCCTGAACTCCATGACTATCAATTTCTAGAAAACTATACTTGTAAGCTGTTGAATATTTTGAAACTAATTTGACTGGGTGTCGTTGACAACACCAGTGTCCAGTTAAATTAGTTTCAAAATATTCAACAGAATGCTTATTAAACAGTCAAACGTACAATTCGTACATCGACGCTTAGTCCGGCATCTGTTAAAGATGCATTACCTCTGAGATATAAATATATTTGGAAATTTTCATATTTTTGCTGTAATATGAAGGTCCCGGTGTATATTAGTACATACTGATTTTTCTACATAAATTCCGACCCCGTCACACATATGTGTTATTATTTGTTGTTTTCTGGAAACAAGTGTGCGCGTATGAGTTTTCAATTTAGTGAACCATTATATTAGCGAAACAATCCAATTGGAAAGAACTCAGAAAATCTTAAATATGTCTAGACAGTTCGCAGGCGACAGACAAAATACTATCGCCACGGCGTTCGGTGGTTTATACAAGACTGGGATGCAGGCGGCCATCACATTTGTGTTTACATTTTTTATTTTTGTGAAATTCATAATTTGCATCTTCTTGGATATAGTCGTCATTCATGACGTAATTGATTGACGTCATCCTCCACGTCACGTAGTTGATTACAGCGTCATATAATTGATTCAGGATTAACAAGTTCACACCATTTGTCATGGAAACATCATGTACATTTAAATAACTTGTGTAAAATCGACGTTAGACTAGTTGACACTTTACAATCCCTAAATTGTAAAATGGTTGTAGAGAGGATTTGATTGAAATATGTAGATCGTTAAAAATCGTGTCTTTGTTCCGATTAACAAATGTATCCATTTTACATTGAATTCTTTATTGGCTGAGGGTCTGCTAGTAAGCTTATTAAAGTAAGAGACCCAATCGCAACAAATGATTGATCTAGTGGTAAAGGTGTTAACAGAGTCTTTGAGATATCATATAGTCATAAAAACACTGTAGAGTTCTTTGTCTGTATTTACCCATGGTTGTTTGGCCATTGTGGCATTAGTTTCGCAAACAGTTCTCTTTAATATTGAAGCCTTCAATGGCATTGTGACAACACGTAGAGTTAGGAACCATTATGACATCTCTCCGGAAGCATCAAGATTAACGCCACAGTATCATGCTTATCTAGGATGGTGGAACAGAGGAATCCAGACTCTCAGTTAATCATATGACGTCATAATCTACAACGTCACATGTAGGCTGACGTCATAATCAATTACGGCGTAAATGACGTGATTAGGTCCGTCATAAACGCTTAATAGTCCGTCAAGTTGTACCAATTGTATGTCTTTGCTATATAATAAACATTCTCTTGAATATTTTGAAATTAATTTGACTGGACGCTCACGGTTGCTGCCATAGCAATAGTAAGTATCCAGTCATATTAATTTTAAAATATTCAATAGCTTAGTTGTATAGTTTTCTTGAATTTGAGAGTCAGGAAGTGCAGGGATCAATCGATCCCAACACATGTGAAGTGTGGGTGGAACTGGATTCATCCACTTCATGCAGTGGCCAATATTATCAATTTTCGGTTCACATATTGTCAGCCGCATTTGTGGGTGGCAGTTGTTTATATGGTGCCAAACGCAATATGGGCTATGAGGTCAACGCATTTAATACATCTATGATGAAGTGCTATCATTGTAGTACTTTCAGTAATTGATTGTCGGGAAGAATTCTTAAATATATCAAAACACAGTAGTAACTATTATGACGAAAGCCTATACTAAAAACTGAATAAGTTCGTAATTGTCAAAGCCTATCCTGAACACGTAGGCAAAATAGTTTCCGTTTGAAAATGGAAGCGTGATCATGTTTAGATTATTTCCAGAAGAAACAGATAGAAGTGGAAATTCTCAGTGAAAGTTTCTGTAATTATTGAAATGATTGCTAGTGTATTTAGCAGCAGGCACAGGTCTCTGCACGGAATTCTGCCAGCGAAAATGACAATCGGCAGACGATCATGCGGTGCCGTTTTTCACGAGACACGAGAGGAAGAGGAAATGGAACTCGCCTTCACTCCGCACTTACCACAATTATGTGTTATTATTGGTTAATTTTCTGTGGGATTGTTGACAAACGAAGTGAGTGGTTCGCGAGCTCCCACCACGCGACAGACACAGAAAATAAGACAGTTCCTTACAATTATTCCAGCTGATGGATCTGTCGTCACAAGCGCGCGGACTGCAATAGATAACTATAAACAACTGATTCTTCAATCTTCATCAATTTTCTTAATTTTCTCCCTCCAAAACACGGGCTTCGTGTCATTTGGAGGAAGCGGGTTTGTGAAAGAATTGTTGAGTTTGCACGAAACAGATCGGGGTGAGTTAACCCGACACGTGAAATCGTGGCTATGAGCGTTTGCTAGCAGGCGCTGGACGGGGCGCGTGTGGATCTTTGCTAACACATATAGCCTGGTGCCTTAGTGGTCGATGACGTCCAGGAAAAAGCAGCGTGCGGGTGTCTGCTTGATGCATACGCGGAAGAAACTCTTGGGTGACACTTTCGAGTTGCAGGAACATCTATAATTGGACAAGAGTAAAAGTGAAGGATCCAATCTGTCGCACAAGTATCTGGCGTGATAGTCAAAATGCGCCACTTGTTAGCTGACGCCACAATCAAAATGCTGTAGGTCCGTCGCGGAGTGGCAATAGTCCGTCACGAATGTGTATGAATTATATGTCGTTGGTGAATTTACAATTTATTAAACATACGGGCGATCATATGCAGCAACAGCTCTCACTCAAATGTTCAACACCTTACCCGCAGAGTTAGCTTGAAATTTTAATTCCTAGAATCCTGCTTTCAAGGTTCCAAATAGATTCAAACGCTTTTCAAAAATGGGCGGAGATTAGAGACAAATGGGCGTGGCATAGCTAGAAATGGATTCTTATATTACTTCGCATTTCCAAACATGAAATTCCAGCATCTCGAGGTATCGTTATGGTGCTCTCTTCCCTAATTCCCTTAGTACAATGGACCTTTTCAGTTTTAGATATGCCCGGCCAATCTCTAGTTAAGCTCCAGCCACGCTTCACCCGTGTTTATATCTATCGACCCCCGAACGCCCTGCACTGACTATCAATTTCCAGAAAACTATAGCGGCCTATGGCAACAATAGCGTCCAGTCAAATTAGTCAACATAATGTTTATTAAATAGTAAAGACAAATTAGTACAACAACGCTTAGTCCGTCTTCAAGTATGCGTTCGTGACGTACTTGTCTACGTCATTTATGAAATCCTTGATTATGACGTCATTCTACACGTTACATAGTTGATTATAACGTCATATAATGGATCGATAAACTGGAATGGTCCATTATGAGACGCTTGGGCAGAACCATTTCGATAAAACTGAAAGCTCATGTTTCATGTTATTTCTTTTCATGATTGTACAGCAAAAGTACGTGCATTTGCATCAAAAGTCATTGCCTCGTTTTGATTCACATAGTAATGCATTTGCCACAACGCTTAGTCCGTCGCCGTTTTTTACGACCTATCTATGTTATACATGACGTCATTGATTATGACGGCATTATACACGTCACGTAGTTGCTTATGACGACATATGATAAATGGATAACTGGAAAGATTCATTAGCCTTATAGTTACTAGAGATTCTGGGAATTCAATGTTCAAAGTATATATGTAACTCGCCAATAACCAATTTGACCCGTTTGTAAACGGCGCAGGCTCACATACCAATTTGTTATTGGCACGCCCATTTGTAAACGGCGCATGGCTCATGCGCAAATTTGTTATGGACGCGCCCGTTTGTAAATAGCTCACTGCCCTTATGCTAATATCAGACTTGCGCCAATAGGAAATGCGCATAGTTGTAAACTAATTGTGATATCTACTGCTACCTTCGTAGATCAATGATTAATTTTGGGGGTAGTTTATTTTATCAATCGCTGTGCGAGGTGTGACGTATACATGTCTGAAAGTGTTGTTTTAAAGTGTGCATAAAGAAATGCTGTTAAGTTTTCAAAACTAATTGCTTGCTCTGCAAATGGATCTTCTCTATGAGAAGATTTAGTTTCCTTAATAAGCGTGAGCACTATTATGTGTTTATAAATGTAGTCCAACATCGGTACACGCGGATTCCACTCAGTGTTAGTCACTTCATCTGGTCCTTGTATTATTAGACTTCTCATTCATCACTTTGTTAGTGAATCAACGAACACATGGATTGACAGACGAACAAATAAATTAGCAACACTCGCATACGAGCAGACGTGTATGAACAACTGAATGGATCGCTAAAATGATCAGCAAGACGAAATTAATGAATGCATGGATGTATTGCCCCTTGGTACAAGTTTGTCATAGACATATGAGAAGTGCGTCTTTTACAAACGGGCGCGGCGATAACAAATTGGTATAGGTGTCTGCACAGTTTAAAAATTAGCCTGCGCCGTTTACAAATGGGCCAAATTGGTTTTTGGACCGCTACATATACATTGACCCCAGCACACACAAAACTTAGAAGCAGCTTAGCAAGAAATGGGCGGGGCATAGTCATAAATGGATCCCTATATTCTCGGTTTCATAAGGTGGAGACAGGTTTTACTGTACATGCTTATGGCATATGCAGTAAATATATATATATATATATATATATATATATATATATATATATATATATATATATATATATATATATATATATATATATATATATATATATATATATATATATATATATATATATATATATATATATATATATACATATATATCAAAATTCGGCAGTATATGTTTGGTTAGTGTGTCCCAGCTATTTAGTGCGCAACGTTTAATTGAGTAATTTAGTCTGAGGTCTTGATATTTTGGACATGTAAAAAGGAAATGGTGATTATCTCCAACGCAGTTTAAATCGCAAAAATTACATTATCTATCTTGCCTCTTTAAATTTGAGGTGCTTAATCCTTTCAATTTTTAGTACATGCGCGCTCATTCGGAGTTTATTTAGCGCTACTCTGTCTTTATCCTCGATTTAATTACATCTAGCATCCAGTAGATAGTTCTCCATAGCAAACATCTCTTTAACGATTTTAGAAAAGTCATGTCTGTTATGGCTGGTGTCATTTAATGATGCTGACCAGTAGACAACAAATCTGTTTTGCAAATATGAGTAATAATTGATAAGTATAACTGGTCGGAACAGAGTCATAGTTTTATGTCGCTACTACAAAAAGATATATTGGTATCTACCGTATAGTAGTAGCCAACCATGAATAATAATTTACTTTTAGATGCGTCAATGCGCTCAAAATGAGTGTTTTTGTTGTGCAATCGTGATTCGTACTCTTAATTAACAATGTAACTGACTGCTTTTACTTAATAATACACGTGCCTACAAACACTTCTAACCAATTTAGCCTAACATAAATAACTGACTGACTGGCTGCATTATAGTGAACCATGCCACAGTCACCGCGGGAAAAGGGTATAAAGGCAAACGGAGGAATCAGTAACGCCGAACGACCAGTCAGGTACGGACCGTCCCAGCCAGTCTGGCTACGGAACAGCCGGGCCGGGTACGTTCCAAGCAACCCCCCCCCACCCCGCATCTCTTCCCCCAGTGGCTGGTAATATGCCTATGCTTGAGGTAACTCATACAGAGAGAAGCTAATGATGATGAAGACGATTATAGTGGTGGTGGTGGTGGTGGTGGTGGTGGTGGCAGCGGTGGCGGCGGCGGCGACGATGACGACGCTGCTGCTACTGCTGCTGTCGCTGCTGCTATTGCTGCTGCTGCTGCTACTGCTGCTGCTGCTGCTGCTGCTGCTGCTGCTGATGATGATGATGACGATGATGCTTCTGCTGCTGCTGATGATGATGATGCTGATGATGATGATGATGATGATGACGATGGCGAAGATGGCGATGATGATGATGATGTCAGTATTTACCAGGTATCCAGTCTGGCAATAGAGGAATCCATTTCTAGCTGTGTCCCACCCATATATAGCTAAGCTCCGCCCACGCCCCAAGCTTTAGGCGTGTTGTGGTCGGCTTATATATTTTGACTTCCCAAAATCATATTTTCAAGGTAACTATTTAGGCAAGCTGCTGGATATTTTGATACCAATTTGACTGGGCGCTATTGCTATGACAACAAGAGCGACGAAACTAATTAGTTTCAAAATATTCAACATAATACTTATTAAATATTAAATCCATCAACGACATGCAATAGAGTGATCCATTTCTAGCTATGCCCCGCCCATTTTAATCTATACCCACACTCTGTCTGTGTTGAGATTGGTCGAGACCTGAATTCCCTGAATCTCAATATCCCAATAAAAGTGTCAGGAACAAGAGAACAGACGAATTGTTTTGGTAAAACCAGGTATATATGAAATGACGAGCGTACGTTCATGGATACTTCTAGCTCTTGTTGAAGGAGACATGCTGGCCAATGGAGGGATCCGATCTCTCACTCACATATGTGGCGTCATGGTCAACAAAAGAGTCAGCTTCTTAGCTATATATAGGATTTTGCGCGCACGCACCCAGGGCTGGGTATAGTATCGAGCAAAGTCTGTTAGATATGTCCCCACCCCACCGCTCCTCTGCATCTGCATTTCTCGTAGTAAACATGAACTTTCAATAATTGTCTATGAAGTTTTTCTATTTTTACCCATTTCTCATGAAAATAATTTAGTTGATCTCATTGATCATGCAAAATGTGGTCAAGAAAAGCTAAATATTTGCTCTTTCGGGAAGGGTGTGGTGCTGTTTCTGAAAATCTACCGCTGGAATGATAGGCTCGGTTATCAAAGTAGTCATTCCAGTGGTGGGTTCGGGGATTGTATTCTCTTGACAACAGACTTCAGATATTCGATTAACGCTTTCACGTTTTATCGAATTCGACAACTCTGTAGAATCATCAGATACGATTTCAGGTTTTATACTTACATGGTCAGATTTTATAAAATTCGACAAATCTGAACCGATTAAGATGATCGTAAGAACCGGCCTTAAGATCATTTACATTGCGCATTTTGATTGTGACGTCAGCCTAAGTGTGACGTAATTGATTATGACGTCTTATACTTGAGCTACAGATCGGAGTCATCCAGTTATAGATCCTCGGTAGACAATTCACCTTTCCAGAGTATCCATCTATCATTCTGACGTCATAATCAGCCAAGCGGTATGTAGGATGGCGTCATAATCATGACGTCATAAATGATTCTATTTGGTCCGTCTTTAACTCTTAATAGTCCAACACGTTGTACGAATCGTGTCTCTACTATTTAATAAACATGCTGTTGAATATTTTGAAACTAATTAGTTCCAAAACATTAAATATCTTACCTGTATAGTTTTCTGGAAATTATTACGACATAATAGAAACCGACGTCGCGTAATGACGCTGTGAAAAAATGGAGTCTTTATTGCCCAGCCACACACACGCATATCAAGACGTGTGCACACTATGTCTATTGAAATAAACTAAGAAATAGGCATATTGATTTTTTGCCCAAACAGCCGCAAAAAGCTTTATTTTGGCCCCGATGTAGCTCATCGTCCAGTGTGTGGGGCGAGTGATGTGCTCGCTGGTAACTCGCCAGACCTGCCGTACCACGCCAACCCGTGGTGTAATCAATCCGCACACAATGTGGTAGTCTTTTAAACATTTTGACCGCAGTTAGGGGATATTGCCTGATGCACCGTGTGAGCTATTCGGTGCATCTCGTCTTGTGATCTGACAGAATGCATCCGCATTATTAACTTCATCTGTAGCCCTTCAAGAACTATAGGGTAACTTCCAATTTCTGCACCAGTACGGAACTTTTAACACATCATTTAAATTATTAACTATTTATGTAGACATTAATTGCTAGAAGGCATCCGCTTCCGCAAACGTTCTTCTTCACTTTTCCTGAGAATAAGCCGCATCCGCCGTTCGCCTGCAGTTTTTCCTAGCACCTAACTTCCGCACCGTGCCATCTCGCGTTCCAAATGTGTTACACCTCAACTATTGTGGCTTTAGAACCGTACGGATGACTAATAGGTACTCTGTTACTGATATATTATTTTTGTATTACTTTTGTGCAACAGGTACTGATGACTAATAGGTTTGAGACTGCATTTTTATAGTTCATTATTATGTATATATTATTCTTATTTTTTTTAGCATAAGCACCGTCAAGGTCGTGTGACCTTCTGTTTTACTATACTGTGATAAGTTAGTAATATGGCAGTAGGCATTCAAGTTATATGTTTTGTTTATTTTATATAAAAACTCTTGGACCGCAGTATCACTAGGGTACACTATACAGCAACAACATCCGCACCACCTTGTTCCCCACACAGCATCAGTTTTTCACTGAGGTCGCTGTTCCTGTTCTCATTACGCGAACATGGCATGCGGTCGACTAAACCTGGACTATTTTAGCTCGATAGCATAGGTTTATAGTAGTAGGGACGATCATTCAGTAGGAGTCATTTTGTGTTAGTCTCTTTTCCGGGAGTGCACCGGCTAGATTATATAAATTGGCCACATACGTTACGGCCTCCATTATATGAGTAATTGTCTCTGTCTATGCTCCACCAGCCTCCGGGCGTATTAATTGTTTGGACTACCCTCCGTCACGTTATTCCACGCTGACTTTGGAAGTACTGGGATTCCAGTGTGGCTAGAAATAAAATGACGATGACCGCATACACCTCCCCCAGTATCTTCGGATACTAGTTAGTTAGAAAAAAACCGCCAAAGTAGGAAGCACTGGGAAAATATTATTGTAGTTACTGGCCTACAGTGCATCTCAGGGCGAAATTACATAACCCTGACGTCAGGTAAATGTTAGTTCCCCGGGTGTGGATCTCACATGATCCGTCCCCGACACACTGGTGACGGACAGGATTCAGCTCTCCACCTAACTCCATAAGTGACTGGGTGCGGTCTTTGTACCCACCACGTCCTCACAGGAAGGTCGCTATAGTTGGATAGATGCATCTTTGTCCCCACCTTAAACCTATATGTGCTTTTCAATACTTATGTACCGTGTCTTGCCCTTGTGCTGTTATACTTGATCGTGATGTGACGGTGACGGGATCGTTATATGATACGGGAGCTTTCACCTCATGATATTTGCGCACGCTGTCTACTGAGAGGGATGTTCCGCGGGGTGACCATTCAATCACCGAACAGTCTCGCCCGGCAGACTTATATGTTAAAAGACAGTTAGCTTACATTGCCATTTGTGGCTAAACCTAGATCTGGACCCAAAAGCTAAATGGTAGGATAGGATTTAGTAGAAGGACCGCATAAATAAAGTGGCAAGGACTAAACAGTATCTGTGATCTTACATAAGATGATGGTGTTGAATACTGAGGAAATCATCTACCCCATCTTCACGTAAAACAGCGTGAATCACATTAAACTTATAATTTCACTAGGTTGACTCTTTTATATAATTTGGTTTGAACAAGAGAGTGGCCCTTTTTGCCATCTCTCTTCCTCCGCTACAGCGTCGTAGGCATTTTCCTGTGATGGGGGCCCGCACGAGGCACTTTCCTCTCCCAACAAATAAAGTTTGTAGGGGTTAATATAGTTTAAATTAAACTTGCTAAGTAGCCGCGTTAGGACCCTCCTTTGCGGGGATGCCTCGCGTATCTTACTCTGTGAGGTACTTCTGGGGAGGACCATGATGACGAGTCATCAACTTGACCCTATGTGCTAGACCTCTCCCAAGTAGTAGCAAACGAGTACGATTGTTTGACTGCTACAGATATTAATTATTGTATGTATTTAATTATGTACCGGCCCTAAATGGAGCTGTGGTACCGTCACACCGGTGACACCAACAGTGAGGATGAGACCGTGAGGTTCAGCTTCCGCGGCGATGGTCGCATGGTCCCACTGGAACATGAACTTTCCACCGGCTCTATAAGTCAGTCTCTGTATAATCCGCCAGCGCGCAACACTGGATCTGTAACCCCGAGATCCACAGCTAACCAGCAGCCCCATCCAAATGTACCGCGCACTGGCGGTACCATGGAACGGGAGTATCCAGCAGACCAGCACGCATGCCCGGAGGCTACAAATCAAGTTTTAGCCATGCCGCGCCATTCGCTAGCTAAGCTCCACTTACACCTTGCCTGTGTTGGGATCAATCGATCCCTGCACTCCCCGAATGTCAATTTCCAGAAGACTATAACTGTAAGCTGGTGGATACTTTGAACATATGCAATAGTGCCCAGTCAAATGAGTTTCAGAATATTCAACTGAATATTTAATAAATAGTAAAGACGTTCTTACAACTTGTCTTTATGACAGACTGTATCGCGTCATTCATGACATAATTGATTATGACGTCAGCATACATGTGATGTAGTTAATTATGACGTCATATGCTTGACGGAGAAACTGGATTCCTCAATTGCCCTTGGGAAAATTAATAATGATAGCTTATAAATGACACTGCAAAAGGTATCGATGCCTCTTCGTGCGTATATAATCTTAACACAAGAAATCTATGTCCAGAAACACAGCTCTTCTAAAAGAATCCCTTGTGTTCGAACTAATAATACTCGTCTCTGTTTGTTAGAGGCAGTACCCACTTATACTCTTGGGTGGAAAGATGCAGCGAGAATTGATTGAAATGCACATGTTTTCAACGATCACGTTGGCCTACTATATTGGTTTCCCACCACCACATACCTTCCACCACAGATCCCAAATGAGACGGTTATTATGATGCGTTCAATGTACGTCACACCTGAAGCAGAATGTACGAGGTGCTCATGTGACCCAGCTGTGGCATTGCCCGAAACAATTAAAGCTAACCGGGCGTTTTATCACGAGCTTAAAATTACATTTAAATTGTTGCCTTCAGCTGGCGCTTATCATCGAACGTTTTTTGATACTGTTTGATGTCTCGGATTCGCAACACGGAACATTAGGATAAATCTATCACGCTTGAGGTGCGAAGTAATATGATACGTTGAATGAGAGCTATATCTCAGCAAGGGTCGATATTATTGCATGCAAAGAGATATTGGAAATCAGGAATGTCTCGCTCACCATCTAATGTAATCGATTATGCCATGGAATCAGGGAGCGATAGTCATGGAACAAAAAGCGACGAACATGACGATAGATACAACAGCTAAATCAGTAAATGGAAGACAACAATTGACCTGAAACATTGCTCGACAATGGTACACGCATACACACACGCACGCGCACGCACGCACCACACACGCTCGCATATATAAATAAATATATATATATATATATATATATATATATATATATATATATATATATATATATATATATATATATATATATATATATATATATATATATATATATATATATATATATATATATATATATATATATATATATATATATATATATATATATATATATATATATATATATATATATATATATATACTATGCAATTGTAGTTTAATAAATTCAATTTCGCATGCTTAAACAACAAAACATCAAAAGACCCGCAAACCTATATTACATGATCAACAAGGAACATTTCCGATGCTGAAAATCAAAATTGTGCTACTCTGTTTCGGCATGACCGGATCATGCACATATGGCTTGGATGGTCATGTGTCAACTAATATGTCACTTTTTCTTGCCTTTTATTTCTATTATGGTATTGTATCAGGAGGTAAACAAGTGTAACGCGCTAGTTACAACTTTGGCAGCTTTGTCAGACCGACCAATCGTCAGACTGACTGGCAAAATAACGCAAAATATTGGATTTTTTCAAATACTCATTTTCCCTTTCGTTTCCGAAATTCGGTAAATACCGGTTTTCAATTTTTGCGCAAAGAATGTCAAAATCCAATATTCGATAATTTCTGCCAGCAGTAATTCATTCAAAATGTATTTGAATATATATAACGTCAAACCCCTGCGATAATTTAAACAGGGTATGGGTCATAAAATCACAACTGATAGGCATTTGTCATGAAGGAATCCACACAGTCGCGACATTGTTGGCAAGAATATTGGCTACACTGGTTTAGCGAATGTGCATATTGCATAAAATCAAGCAATGATAAATAGTTAACAAATATTCCCTAATTTGGCACGGAATAGTCTACATTAGTCCTCGGTACACTAATAAAAATTGTTCTTGCAAGTGTGTCTCTCCTTTCCTGCAAAATGGGCAGCATGGTACCGCTTACCTTCTGCATGAACATCATTTATTTGTAGAACATTTTAGATAGGTTTAACATATTGTAAAGTCAGCCTAAAAGAGTGGACGATAAGTTAAGTGGAAAAGAATACTGTCAGTCTCTTTTTATTCTTCGCGACTAGATTTCTACCAGCCATGTAATTTATCTGTATGAATGTGTTATAGATGTCTATATGGATATGATCCTTTGTGGCATTACTTGTTGGTGGGAAGTCATTAAAATGTATTTTTATACAAAGACCCAATACCAGCTAAGCAGAAGTCAGTATATCATTGTCACTGTGTCCAACCTTTTCCAAATACATTTCTGAATTTGCATATAAAACAATAGCTTTTGTTGCGAAATTTCATTGCGCAATCATTTCCTGCGTGTCAAGCTGGTAAGATGCGATATGATGTCCCTAATTTGACTATCATCATATGAAGTGCCTTATTATGTCTACTGGTCCCTCCAGTGTTGGCATGGCAATATTGCCATCACAGCAAAACATACAAAGCTGTCATGGAAGTGTGCATTAGAGTTGGTGGACAGGATTGGTACTCGGCAAATCCCATCTTGAGCTACCCAATTTGACTCTCAAGTTCTGGAACTTATTTTGTATGCATTGATGCAGAGATTGCCCTTTCGGGTAACCATCTCCCATTCCAGTAAGACTGGACCTTGTGCATTCGGGCAACGGATAGGACGTTGAGTGCGTGCGTGCGTGCGTGCGTGCGTGCGTGCCTGCGTGCGTGCGTGCGTGCGTGCGTGCGTACCTGCGTGCGTGTGTGTGTGTGTCAAAACATAACCTATATTGTTGTACTCAATAGTGATTGACGCTTCTTTCCTCGCGGAAAAAGACCTCCACAGTAGTATTTGCAGTGTTACTGACCGCAAAGTTAAGCCTACCGATGAATGTATGAGATCAAAGTTACGTATCACTTGTTGCACAGTATTAGACATCCATATTCTACACTGTTCTAAATCGCGATGATGTTTTCTTCCACAATCCAAACTAGGTATTTACCAACTACACCGTACAAGTAATATCGTGATCAGATGAAAGGCAAATAAAATCTTCTAATGCAAAAGGCCGCGTCCGTGAATTCCTGAGGAATTTTCCTAGTTATTTTACTAACACCTTTTTAAACACATTCATCACAGGTACTGGCAATTGTGGTTGCTAACTTTAATCGCATATATATTATGAAATTATCAATCTGTAAACAGTTTGATATCTTGTGGTAGGAAGTACAGCAAGCAGTTATAAGGACGCCAGCTTTATTTTATTGTAATGCATCCGGCATGGACAAGGAATCTCATGCACTCCGCGAAGACCCCAGTTGTCAATCACTTTCTGTATTGAACATTCCCTATTGAATTCGTATTAACTCAGGTTTTATTATTGTCCAGGCCAGAGATTTATGTTCATCCTCATCATTAGAAAGGCATATGTCTGGTGCATGTTTGGTGCATGGTTTCTGTAACCAGTGGGTCTGGAAGAATATCTACACTCTTAGAGCCATTGTAATATCCCATTCTTACTTGGCAGGAAAGCTCACGTTTAAATGCATATGCACCATGGACAATATTAGTCTCAGATGTGTGGTTTCTTATTAATCTTAGCTGGTTTATCATAGAAGAGAACAGATATTGTGTCGTGGCCGAAATTATTGAAAGCACCCAGTTTACTCTCGATTAGGTAAAGCTGACTACGGAGTGGTATTGTACCATGACATAGACATAACAATTAGGTCTGTCAATATCACTATAATATCTGAATAGTTCCTGGAAATCATTCACATAGCTAAAGATGCTTGAATACAGTAGACATCGTGATGCCTTTACTTAAATAATTTCGGAGAGAATCTGATAAAATGCTTTAAAATTTTGTATCCCGAATCTTTGGGCAGATAGTTCTAACCATCAGAATCGTCACGTGCATTGTATTTTAATCGATCGTGTCATACCACGTGGTAGAGCACTGTTGAATGGTGTGGTAAATAACGTAAGGGCAGTCGCTGGAGGTGAACTCTTTTCCCACAACTTCCCATGGTTAGTGACATAACAAAACTCACTTTGAGTTTTTAAATCTTCATCCCTATAGTTTATACTCAATATTAAATTGCAACAAATGATCTAGTACGACCCAGTGTTTATACAGCATTGGCATTTAAGAAGACAATAACAGACTTGTTATATTGGCTCATAAATATATTAATGACACATGTGCGACCTTATTTCCATCTTAGTGAATTCAGTATTAGCGTTATTGGGTTTCAACAATGTATTAGCTCTGTCCCTCAAGATTTCACACTCGTCTTATAAGGAATAATCTAATTTGCAAATCAGTTCGCTAATAAATACCAGTAATGTCCTTAATGGAAACTATGATTTAATCGATATCTCCAGTTCTATGTCATTATGAACCTATAAAATAGTATATAATACTTTTATAATGTATATACAATCTGCTAAATATATTGCACATCTTAAAGCTCACTAGTGCGCATTCACAGAGACCTTTTCTATATTTACCAAACTACCTGGCAAATGGACCATTCCAGTTTATCCATCAATCATATGACGTCACAATAAACCACGTACATGAGATGTAGTATAATGTCATAATCAATTACGTCATCAATGATGTAGATAAGTTCGTCATGATCGCTTAATTGATGACGGACTAAGCGTTGTTGTACGAATTATATGTCTTTACTATGTAATAAGCATTCTGTTGAATATTTTGAATCTAATTTGGCTGGGCCCTGTCGCTGCGATAGGCAGCAGCAGCACCCAGTCAAATTAGTCTCTTAGTCAAATCCCCTAATCTTTCAAATGGGCGAATATAAATGTTGCCTAGATAAAATTGCCTGCGTGATTCAGGAAGTATACCTTGATGTATGTTACTCCTGGCAGTGGCTGACACAATATTCCAATAGAAATAAAACTCAAACAGAGGTAAAAGATTGATGCACGCAGAAGCACCTCCACCATTGTACTACCAATGCTAATCATTTTGGGGAAACATTCCCGACGTTGACTGATAAATGTTAAATTACAAATACTAATAATTGCAATAACAATATATACATGAACAATTGATTTGAATGCTACAAAGCATGTATATCATCTGTTTTGAACGGCTTTAATCTGGAACACATTTATTATATTTGTATTATTTAAACAAAAACAATAGTTCCTTAATAGCATAGTTAATGTAGTGTAAATGATGGTTGAAAATCATTGGCATGGCCTGCGTGCAGGCGACAAATCGTGGCATCGCGACACCACAGCTGTGGTCATGGTAATAATAGGATATACATATCATATATCATATTATCTCCATGAAAGTCAATCAGACGTGTTAGTTTTATAGCATGTGCGTTGACACGTTCCACAGCTAAACCGATAATCAAATAAATATCAACGAGTTACGTCCCTTGCTCAATTTTTAGTAGACTTACATAGACCATATGGATTTTAAAACTTTGATGACAAAATCTGGTCAGGAAAATTAAAATATGTCCTTTTGGAATGTCCATTTGTAGGATAAGAGAATACTAATTTACCACTGTAATGGCTGGGGCGGTTACCGAGCCAGTTATTCTTGTGTTAAATTTGCAAAAATAGTGTTCTCTTGGCCTGCAAATGGGCATTCCTCAAGCCGACTTCAGAGGCTGGTTGTGGCTGTTTTCATCAGAAAAGGGTTAATTGAAACGGCCTAACTCGTCCTTGGTGGTTGATTATATTCTACAAATTCCACACAGATCGGTAAAGGAGTTCCAGAAATGTGTATTCTTGCGATAAATGACGTCATCAAGATGGTTGCCAAATCACTCATATGGCATTTGCACGGGTGCCAGATTCGAACTCAAGAGACCAGATAACTTAGACCAGATATATTTAGTCATTTTCGTATTTAATTTCAATCAAATGAAAAGATTCTAAATGGCCACCAAATCCTAAAATGTCATTCGTCAGGTTTTTAGGCTATTTTAAAGACCTTTGTGGAAATTGGACGGCGCTTCGTGTGTGGCCATATTTCTCAAAGTTTGGTAAAGTAAACTAACCGGTGCACTCCATAGACGGGGTTAGCACGTAAATTGAAGTCATCGCGTTGCCAGTGCGTTAACAACTAAGCAAAACTACTACTGCCAGTGCCGGGATGGAGACCAGGTGATGGCATAGCATGCACACTATACGGTGTGCATCCAAAAGATAATCCTATACGGATTCGCCAGTGTATCAGTATATCCGGCATGTGAAAGCTGCTTCGCTAAAACAAGATTCTTTCTTGGCGCGGTGGCCCAGCAGAAAGATGTCTGGGTTGCTGATGCTATGCGGAATTGCAGTATGGCGGTTCGATACACGACCGGGGAAATGGTCATCAACAAAGTAAACTAACGGGTGAACTCCGTAAGCGGGGTTAGCACGGAAATTGAAGGCATCACGTTGCCAGTGCATTAAAAAATCGGTAAAACTAAGCAAAACTACTACTACTACTACTACTACTACTACTACTACTGCTGCTGCTGCTGCTGCTGCTGCTGCTGCTGCTGCTGCTGCTGCTGCTACTACAACAATAATCGCGTCAGCAGCAGCAGCTGCAACATCTGGATGTGGCGGCGGCGGCAGCAGCAGCAGGCACACGTCCGAGTAGAGAGTACGGTGATGGAAGTGCTTAAGAATAGCCTAGAAGCGTTGCTAAGTCTCACTCAATTATTGATGATTACAGGCTGTATAAGCAAGTTCATTAGCAACCTATACATGGCGTAATCTGCGTGAGCTACAGCCGTTTGAAGTGTCCTTTTTCGCAATCTGCCCCTGTCACTCAGTTGTATTTTGCGTAATTACTAAGTGCAATAAGAATGGTTTTTCTTAATAATATCTGTGATAACAAAGCAGCGCCTGTAGGGCGTTAAGGGACTGGGTTGGGCTGGGAGGGGTTGCTTACTGCTCATATCTGAATTGGTTTCACCTGGAAACGTCATAGCCCTCTCGACTCTCGCAACTTCTGACGAAGCTTGACAACGCGCGTGGTGCGGGAAGTGTAAATAAGTTGGAAGTTTTTGCTCTTGATTGGATGCTAAATTGCTACCTCCTTATAATGACAATTTCAACCCTAACCCTCCCACGTTTTAATAGCAAACGCTGTGTCCCTAGCCAGTTATCAAAAACTTGTCAGACGGACGTTGCTTATAATAGCGGAATAGTTAACTGAAAGTTGATGGTGCTCTAGAATTAAATTCAAATGACCAGGCGGATGCCAGCTATATTCACCAATGTGTTGGAGAAAATGCGTTCTGGGATAATTCCTGTAACCCTTTTAGCGGACATGTTCTTTCGTACGAATATGACGAGTATGGTCGCGTTGGCATGCTCGCTGCTCTTAATGAACTAGTCAGGCGAACATGTGAATCCATGCAGAAGATATGAGAGCATGGACAATCATAATTACACAGGTAAAAGCGCTTTGTCGTGACTTCCTCAAGTAGAAGAAGCTATAGGAGCGATTCATACAGCGAACACTTTACTGTAAAATTCTTACCCAGTCGTGCAAAAAACAGAGCTTATTTTCTAAAGACGCTGTCTCCGTGGGTCGTCTTATCAAGGATAGAGGAGGCCGTTTATTAGCTGATCACGCTAAGCGAGTCGCGCGTAATTATCCAGTGCTATTTAGCCAGCCTCTACTTTATTGCTATAATCAATCTCGTCATCTATGAAACGAATTTCGCTCACAAACATATAAGCATCATATCTAATTAAGCGTCAAATGAGGCAAAAGCTACTGCAGCTTAGTGTCCCTGTAATGGCTCCACAGCACCGAATACTGATGCAGAATCGCGCGATCTCAATTGAACAGTAATGATAATAAGCAACTTGTCTTAACAATACTCACAAAGGCCTGTGGATAATGGGCCGTAAATGACCACATGGAGAGGCTGTCTCTTGAACAAAAACCCACAGAAACTTTATTGGATTGATCATACTAAACGTTTTAGTGAGAAACGAAGTAAAGGTATACTTGAACCTGTCTTAAACGGACTACTCGGGTGGTACCAATAGACGGTACCCAGAGACAGATAGAGGTAATAAGACATGGCTTGAGTCACTCTGTGCTTTATGGCACTTGATCTAGGGACTAGCTCGTTTTAGGAACACAGGCGATCAGATCTGATTTGAGCAGGGCTATTTCATTACTCCGCAAAATGGACAGATCCGACCTGTCACTCAAGTAAATGACGTCATAATCAATTACGTCACATATAAGCTGGCGTTGTTCTTTCAATCTTTCGCTGATCTGGCGCATGATCGTACTGTGAGTTTGTCTTAGTTCAATTTGGTGGGTGTTTTCAGCTACTTTGACATATGTACAATCACCTTGTTTGCTGTTGTTCAGACGGCTTTGTAACAGGTGGGTCATCGATAAAGGATTTTCTTTAGTTGGTATTCCTGGCTACACTGGGTGAGGTCAAGTCTGGGTGTCAGTGTTAGTGCTGGTGTTAGTGTTGGTGTTAGTGTTAACAGTGATCACTAACACCAAACCAGGTGCTAACACGAGTAGTGTTAACATTAACACCGGTCGTGTTAACACTAACACTGGTAGTATCCGGGTGTAGGAACGTACTCTGACCAGGGGTGGTGGTAGGGTGGCTAATCTATGGGTGGGGCCAAAAACTAGTGGAGCTATATAGATACACTATGGTAGAGGAAAAACCTGGGGGCTGGGTGGGTGCCCTCGCCCCTACCTATCTGTTCCTGCGCCTATGATCGAGTGTTAAATCAAACACGAATCCAGCTATGAGATTTTACATAGTGCCCCGGTCTCCCCTTATGCCTAAAATGACAAAGGCTTGGAATGCGGAGGTAAAGTGGGTAAATAGGTGAACTCGTCTTCAGGAATTTATGTTTTTCATTATAACCATGTTTTCATTGACTTGTCATTAACTTAAATTAAATGTTACCAGCAAACAGTCTTCAGAATTTACCATAGTTATCTCATATTTGTGACTATTTTGCAAGGGAGGTAGTCAACTAAAAATCGATATGTTTAGCTTAAATTGTCTATATGTCTACTATTTAATATCCGGTACCTTACATGTTTAAAAGGAGCGGAGACTATTCTAGATAAATATGGCATCGATGTCTTCTCTCTTGCTATTTGAGGTAAATAACTATTTTCTATATAGACCAAAAATTAAGCTGGTGTCCCACAATAATGTAATGTTCAATAATGAACACATGCGCCATTGATCATGGAAATGCTAAACATCATATTGACATATTGTTCCGATTCGTTCAGAAACGTTCGTTGATGATAGACGTGTTTTAGATCAGTTTAATTAGCGACAAAATTATAATGCTTAAGTGAGACTAGAGTTTAAAGAACAGTGTTATTTGATAATGCTTTTCTTTAAACTATTTTAAACATTTTCCGTTGGAGGTTAGTTCGCGTGCATCAAGCACTAGCTTTTCCGTCAGTAAAATCGTTGCACTTGTCGGCCATTAGTGTTGTCTAGTTCGTTTTTATTTGGTGCCAATCTTCGAAAATAAATCTTTTTATGTTTTCGTTTATTTGCTGTGCTCCCCGAGTCGTAACTATAAGGAATTGTTATTAAATTATTTTAATAATTTTCGTAATTTTAAAACTTGTTTAAACCTTTTTGATCAATTTTCTTTTGGATGTTCGTTTGCGTGCTTTAAAACACTAGATTTTTCGGCCATTAGTGCTAGCCTTGATCGTTTTCGACACCAATTTTCAAAATAATAAATACAATTTCTTTTTGAAATTTTTCTTTTCAGTTTGCTTAGTTGGAATTTTCGCGCATTTTACCGAAAGGGACGACAGCACTGGCATACTGGTAAAGTTTACTCAGCATTACTAGGCCTATTCTACCTCTTCTCTCTCTACACTTCCGTTTTGCACAGCCTACTCTACTCATCTCCTTCACACACTAATCCTACTGCCTTCTATCCTATCTCTCATACTGTACCTTCTAAATTTTCCTACGGCACACTACCTTCTAAATAACTCACACCGTAGGGTAAGCAACATGGAGGAAGCTGACTTCCTCAAACAGCTTCTTGAAGTGGCGCATGATACTGGTGGTGGTCAACTGGCCACTGCCAACTCAGCCCCAAATGGTGGGAAAGACAGTGACGTAAGCGCTGCCAAGCAGGGCGCCACTGGTGGTCCATGCAGGGGTGGGGAGGGAATGTCCTGGGAGGGAGCGAGTGAGGGGGTTAGCGTCACTACTCACCTGGTGGGGGTGTAGGGGTTGGTGAGGCGGACCTACATGACGAATTGGCAATGGGAGAGTTCTCCCACGAACAGGTGGCCCAGCAAGTGGTGATTCTGGAGAGCAATCTCCAGAACACACCACAAAGCACCCCTAAGAAGGGTGGTGATACACCAGGCCCCAAAAGAAAACGGAGGGTCGGGGAGTTAGAGGAGGGGGAGGAAGTAGGAGGAGGGGAAGGCACTCCCAGCAAGAGGTCTTGGGACAAGGGGGGTGGGGGTTCCCCAGCCGGAGGGAGAGTCCCAACCATCGCGCCCAGCGGGGGTTCCCCAGGTGGTGCGCACAGTAGTGAAGGGAGGGAGCTGGGCCATAAGGGGGGGGGGGGGCAGAGAGATTGTACCCAGGGAAGGAGGGTCAGGGCCAAGGGACTCGCGGGCGATGATTTTGCGGGGTTAACCCGCATGGTAATCTATAGGCTACTGTATGCCATGGTGGGCATGCTGGCAAGCCTGGACAAAAGGGACGGGGAGGTTTTAGTAACCTCCACCAGTGAAAGGCAGTTCCAAAAGCTGCTGAAAATTACAACGATAGGCAGCCACGTGGTGTCTATTGAAGAATACACCACCAAAAACACCAGACAAAGCAGAGCGGTAGGTGTCATATCGGGAGTCCCAAGGGACTTCACGATTGACGACATAAAGGAAGAAATGAACGAGCAGGGGAACACAAAGTGGAATGGGTGGGTCGGCTTGGCGGAACAGCCAGGCCGACCTATGCAGTGAAACTGGTGTTCAATTCAGACGCACTGCCAAGTAAGGTTAAACTGGGATGGATGACCTTCAAAGTCAAACCATGCATCCCAGAGCCCGTCAGATGCTTCAGATGCCACCTGCTGGGTCACGTGGCCAAGCACTGTAGAACCAAAGCCAGCGCATGCGTCAACTGTGGAGGGAATCACAAACGTGAGGCCTGTCAGCAGACCCCCCCCCCCCCACTGTAGAAATTGCAAGGGAAACCACAGTGCCGCATATCGCGGATGCCCGGTGAAGAGGGTCACCCAGCAAATTAGCAGGGGAACTGAACAGCCAGCTGGAATACCAGCACCTGGACCAGCCACACCTCTTGAAAGAACAGCCCGGTAGAAAAGGGCTGAATCCGTAAGGAGGAAGCTGGCCACCCCTGGGAGGGACTGCTCAATGATGAACATCAGGAAAAAGGGGATGAGGCTCCTACTGAGCCACCCACAATAGAGACGGCCACGCCCACCCTCCCGCTTGGGAGTCCTGCCAGCAAAGCCTGTAAACAAGCCAAAGGGCAAACAAAAACGCCTAAAAAACCGCCTGCAAAGGGCCTAAAGTCATAGGCAGTAGCAGGGGCCGAAACCAAAGGGTTGAACCAATCGGCACATTGGAGGTAACACTAGTGGAAAAACAGGTTAACAAACCTGTGAACCCCACTAGCAGTACTAGCAGCTGCAGTGACCTGCCGGACGAGACTACCAGAGGGACACCAACGAGCGAGGTAAGACCCACCCCGACTGGTGGAGATCATAAAATTGTTTTAAATGTCAAAAACTTTAGACTGATCGTAGAGACGATCATATCATCAGTTTGCATTGGCAATGAGGCAGCCAGGAACAAGGTTGATGTCGACGGTCTCGTTACGAAATTCGTAGAACTTTGCTCCTCTCCAAACTAATCATGGGGGTCAAAATTCTTCAATGGAACGTTCGAGGCACTCGGTCTAATACCAACCTTGACGAATTGTGGAACACATTCCACAACGAAAATGACCACCCAGACATTATATGTCTACAGGAAACCCGTCTGAAACCCAACCAGGATTTCAAAAGGTACAACTACAATGTCGAAAGACAAGACCGTACCGCAGAATCTGCAACCACCTCTAGTGGTGAAGGCGGTGGCGGCATAGCGACCCTAATAAAAAGTAATCTTTCCTACAAAAGGTTGCCACAGTGTGAGAGTAGCGTAGAGCACCTTACAATAGAAATAGAAATCAATCACGAAACTATTAATATTGTAAACGTCTATAGTCCCAAGTTGCACTATTCCTCGGACTATGACAAGCTCCTTGGAGGCCTAGAAGGTGAAACAATACTTCTGGGCGACTTCAACTCCCACCATGCCCTATGGGAGAGCAAAACCACGAACTCCAAAGGCCGAATAATAGAACAGGTTATTGACAACTACAACCTGTGCCTACTAAATGATCATAGACCCACCAGATATAACTCTAGTAATGGGGAATGGTCGGTCTTGAACTTGGCCTCATAACACCTGGCTTTCGACCAACCCCCAGCTGGGACATCCAAGACCAGCTCCTCGGAAGCGACCACCTCCCTATCAAAATACAGATAGGAAGCCTACAGAGCAAGAACGAGGCGCCACTGCACAGGAACGATTGGAATCTGAAAAAGGCCAACTGGACTGAATACAAGCACATAATGGCCATGGAGCTGGAGACACCGATCACTAGTACCAGCACCGAGGAATATTATGAGCAATGTATGGGGATTCTCTACAAGGCTGCCAACTCAGCCATCCCCCAATCAAAGCCAGACAATAACCCCAAACACAAACGCGTGCCTTGGTGGAACAGTGAGTGCCAAGAAGCAGTAAAGCTCAAGAAAATAGCCTGGAATAGACTAAAGAGAAACTTCAGCATTGAACGCCTAGTTGAACACAAGAGACTCCAGGCCAAGGTAACAAGAACCATCAAAAAGGCAAAACGCGATCACTGGCGACAATACTGCTCTGAAATCACTCGGTTCACACCCTCAAGCTAAATATGGCGCAAAGCGAAAGCTATTGCCAGCGAAAAAAACAAGTCCAAAAACCCCTTACCCACCCTCATAGCAAATGGGGTAAAGCATGCCAATGACAAGGAAAAAGCTGAAGTGCTTGCTACAGTCTTCATTGCAACCAGTAGCAATGATAACCATGACCATGACTTTGTAGCAACCAAAACAAAGGTCGATGAGCATATCAATCACCTGTTCAGCTCAGGGAAATGCGAAGATCTTAACAACCGAGACATCAACAAAACCTTCAACAGAATGGAGCTTGAGCAAGCCCTTGGCAGAGGCAAAAGCTCCTCACCAGGTGAGGATGGCCTGAAATACGACATGCTTCGTAATATGCCAGAGGAGGGTAAACAAATGTTACTCAATCTCTACAACCTCGTATGGAGCTCTGGAAAAATGCCCTCAGTTTGGAAAACTGGGATCGTGGTTCCTACTATCCCAAAACAAGGGAAGGACAAAACTGACCCAAGATCATACCGGCCAATCTCCGTGACGAGCTGTCTATGCAAAGTCATGGAGAGGATGATCAAAAACCGTCTAGAACATGAGTTCGAACATAACGGTCTACTCCACCCTTGGCAGAGTGGCTTCAGAAAGGGCAGACGCACTACGGACCAGCTAGTCAGACTGACTGAGGCAGCCAAGAAAGCCCTAGATGCGGGAAGAGGAAACACAACAATAGGAGTTTTCTTAGACGTTGAGAAAGCCTTTGATATGATGTGGCGAAACTGAGTCCTAAAAAAGCTCTATGACTTTGGTTACCGTGGCCGCATCCTATTCTGGATACCAGATTTTCTCGATAACAGAAGGATTAGCGTCCACGTTAAAGGACAAATGTCTAGGGAACAAACATTGGAAAACGGCACCCCGCAGGGTGGTGTAATAAGTCCCCTACTGTTCAATATCATGATGAGTGATCTACCCAAAGACATTGAAAAAGACCATGCACTGGGTCCCAACGCAATAGGCGGGTCTATTTTTGCTGATGACACAGCATTGTGGAACAAATATGCGAAGATAGACCGTGCACGTAAGACCATGCAGAAAGATCTGGACATAGTCTCACGGTGGTGCAAAAAAAATGGTTTCAAACTGTCTGCGGAAAAAACAGTTCAAATCAATTTTACCAATGTTAAATACATAGGCCATGATGCAAATCTGTACCTCAATGGACAGAAAATCAAGACATGTGCTGAAGCCAAATTCCTGGGACTAACATTTGACGGAAAGCTCACGTGGAACCCCCACATCAAGAGTCTGAGGGAGAGATTCTTCAAGCAATTAAATCTCCTTCGCTCATTAACAAAGCACACCTGGGGTGCAGACCTGCCGAGCATGCTTATGCTATACTGCGGCCTAATCCTGTCAAGGGTAGACTATGGATGCGAAGCATACGCCATGGTGAGCAAGTCACTGTTAAAAACCATTGACACCCTCCAAACAAAATGCCTGCGCATTTGCTGTGGTGCCTCACAGAGTAGCCCTCGAGACGCAATCAACGTAGAGTGTGGAGAAATACCATTAGATCTGCGAAGAGAGGAACGGCTTCTCAAATTCTGGACATACCTACAAAGCTCTGCACCCACCCACCCTACCAGGGAGGTATGTCTTCCATGCAAGGAGCACCTAAGACACAAGGTACTGCCCAAAATGACCAAAAAGACCAAACCACCAGGCCTGTTAATGACAGAGCTCGCCAGTGTCACTGAACTGGTAAACGTCGAAATAGAAAGCTCAAGGCCGGATCCTGACCCGCCATGGCTACTTCCACAGATCAAGGCGCATGACAACCTATCCTCACAGATAAGCAAGAAAGACCCACCAGCGCTAATCAAGAGCTACGCTCTGGAAAACATCGACAATAGATGGAAGGAGCACAGGAAAATCTATACCGACGCTTCCAAAATGCCCAACTCCGGCGAATGCGGAGCAGGAGTAGTCATAGGCGACCAGGAAGAAGTCCTCAAGCACAAGCTTCCGAATCACCTGTCAATATACACAGCCGAACTGGTGGCAATTAAAAAGGCTCTAGAATGGATTAAAACAGCAAATCCAGGCAAATACGTTATACTCACAGACTCACTAAGCTCGGTGAAGAGCTTCAAATCTAGCAGCAGCAAGAGCAGGGACAACCTAATCAAGGAAATCCGGCAGCTGTATGCAACTGTGGTGACTGACAACAAAACCGTGGACATCGACTGGGTCCCAAGCCATGTTAACATTAAAGGCAATGAACAGGCGGACGAGGCAACCAAGCAAGCGCTCAAAGATGGAACTATGACCAGCATAGGACTCTCAAAGTCCGAAGCGAACGCCCTGGTCAAAAGGCACATCAACAGCAAATGGGAAAGACAATGGGACGAAAGCAAAACCGGCAGATTCCTGTTCAGAATCGTCCCTGGAGTCAAAGGCAAATACCAAAACCACATCCCAGGACGCCAAGGCGACATTGTATTACGCCACATCAGAATGGGTCGGATCAGCGTTAACCAGATACGGAAAAAACTCAACCTGTCAGACACAGACCAATGTGAGGCCTGCAAGGAGACTGAAACTCTAGACCATCTCTTCCTACGGTGCACTGAATATACAGGCATTAGAAAGGAACTCATCAATACGCTGAGAAAGGGAAACTTCAATTTTGACCCTGTAGAAGACATTATAGCGATGCGTGACCGACAGATCAACCACGAATTAATCAAGTTCGTGCTTGCATCGGACAAACACATCACATAATCAGAACACATTTTGTTTAGCATTCATTAGGCCACATCAGTCTTATTCATGCGTGTTGATAAGCTGTGGTCGCAATGAATAATCTTACAAATTTGACCAGTAAATGTTAGTGAACTTTGACCAGTAAATTATGCCACATCAGTCTTATTCAAGTGTGTCGATAAGCTGTGGTTGTAAATGTTCAAACGTGCATGCAAACACTTAAACAAAATATAATTAATATATTAGTTAGAGCTAAACTACGCCACATCAGTCTTATTCAAACGAGTCGATAAGCTGTGGTCGTAAACGTTCAAACGAGATTGCAAACACATACAGACAAAATATAATCAATATACTCGTGCATGCCTGTATCATGAATTGATGACCCAGAGTATGTGAGTACATGCCCCAAAACACCTGTCCACACTGTCTGTTTTCTTTTGTTCTCCTTCTTTTTCTTTCAGCATTGTTCCCCTCTTTTTCTTTCAGAGCCAGAGCTGGAGCTAAATTGCCGCAACGAACACAACAATGACAGACGGGCAGAAAGATAGATGGAGGACTGGAACGGACAACAGAACAGCATATGGGCCTGCCTGCTGGCGGACCGCGAGGGATATGAACGTGTGTCCATCCCATGCATGGTCCGTAGGCAGGTATGCTTGTCTGTCGCACGGACTGACAAACCAATCAACAAATGGACAGACTGACGGACAATTCTGGGCACAGCAAGCTGCTGGAGTACGCTTAAGCAATGTACTTGGCCCCACTTGCTCAGTCTTCTCAGATGGGACTTTAAACTGAGGTCCCGTCATACAGTGCTCATCACTGTGTGAACGTGAGCTAGGGTTAGGTAGGCAAGAAATTTCGGCATAGTCAAAGTAAACCGGATGCTGAATGGATTCGTCCTCGGATGGAACCACGCAACATACGGATTACAAAATCAAAACAAAATTGCTAGAATTAGAATCTTTCGGACTTTTCAATGGGACTATGGAGGGATGCAACCCGGATGACTGATCGAGTTCGTCCTCGGACGGACGTAGTCACCATACGGGCTGCCTAATCAATCAAAATCAAACAAGTGCGCGCTGGTGCCTGCTCGGATGATGGCCACAAGAGCAAATGGGTCCCAGGACCCGAAAGACCGCACACACCAACCTCCCCACTCCCCCCAAAGGGGCCTGGAGGTCTCTGACCTAAAGCCCAACCCCTCCCCCCCCCCTGGGTACATCAGGTCATAAGACCGCACGCACCTACTCCCCCCCCCCCCCCGACCCAGCACCTACCCCATCCCTTCCACACACCCGTTAGGTCCAGGTTAGGCCCTCCCCATCCCCCACGCCCAAGCATGAGGAGCAACAGAAAAGTTGGTCAAGAACAGCAACATGAGACAAAATCGAGAGACAACGATCAACACACACACACACACACACACACACACACACACACACACACACACACACACACACACACACACACACACACACACACACACACACACACACACACACACACACACACACACACACACACACACACACACACACACACACACACACACACACACACACACACACACACACACACACACACACACACACACACACACACACACACACACACACACACACACACACACACACACACACACACACACACACACACACACAACCACACACACACACACACACACACACACACACACACACACACACACACACACACACACACACACACACACACACACACACACACACACACACACACACACACACACACACACACACACACACACACACACACACACACACACACACACACACACACACACACACACACACACACACACACACACACACACACACACACACACACACACACACACACACACACACACACACACTAATGCACAAACCGACGTCACAATAATTCACAAGAATTCAACAGAAACCACCACAAAGGCCAGGCGTGAGTCTAGACCCTAGCATTGGGAACTAGCATATAAACGCCTTAAATATTACAACACACACACACACTGGAAATGCAAAATTTGATTCTTCACGGTGAAATTCTGAGTAATAACAAAAACACCCATTTTTAGTCAAAATTTTAGGGAGGCCATCCGAACACTGATTTCTAGTCAAGTGCGTATAGACCAATGTCTAGACCTATCAAGCAAGTATAGACGGCGGCCTAGACACTGGTCTAATTTTATCTTATTTTAAAGAAAAACGTGTATATTTGGATTAGGTTATAATATTAACATAAATGGGCTATAAACTACAAAATTATTATTGACCATATCGCACCTGTTAAATAAGTAAATTTGATGTAAAAAGGCGACAATTGCTTGATCTATTAGCAAAACGTAATTGTTTTTAATTACCTCCCCCTATAGCGTCACGTCAAGGACGTAAGAGGGCGCTGCGCCGTAAAAGCTGCGCAAAATTGTGTGCACGTTATAACGTAATTCCAGTCTTGCTAGATCTATTATCTTTGTTAACAGTAACACGAACGTCGAGGTCAAAGTCTCGGTGTTATCTCAGTGTTAGTGCTGCACTAACACTAACACTCAGACTTGACCTCACCCACTGATTTAGAAGCTTTGAAGCTGATCTCACCACACATTTTAGGACATTAAACGACAATTCCGGATGATAAAATGTGTGCTTTATGTGAACTATTATTACATTTTTAATGAAAGTACGCCAGAATAATATCCAGATAGAAATAGCGTAGCAAAATATCGCTAGATAAAGTCGGTAAATTTTGACCATTTCTCACACATCCGGCCATTGCCATTTTATCGCCTCTATAGTGACCTAAATAAGGGGTGACATTTTCTTCTTTCAGTATTCTTAAATGACCTGGAAGATTTTTTAGAAGAACACCATATTCTAGCACTGCCATCAATCAGTGAAAAGGCTGATGATTTGCACCTATGCTTATCGTTAATTGCGCTCTTGTATGCGGGCGACACTATAATAATGGCGGAATCTCCAACAGTTTTCCAAAGTGCTTTAGACACATTCCAAGATTACTGTAATGAACGGAAGTTGAAAGTTAATGAATCTAAAACAAAAATAGTATTTCAAAAACGCAAGAAAACCAATCAGCCACAATTCCAAATTGGAGGTCATGACATTGAAATAGTAGTCGATGAATATCTATTCCTAGGAATCTTTTTTCAAATATATGGTAATTTTTTCTCATGTAGAAAACGTAACTTGAAACATGGAATAAAAGCAATGTACGCCCTTGCACAAAAGATTAAAGAAAATAATGTACCAGGTGACTTACAATGTTCACTTTTTGATTGTATGGTCTCACCAGTAATGTTATATGCATCTGAAATTTGGGGGTTTGAGAATACTGATCTGGTTGAAACTTGCCAAATAAAATTTTACAAAATCCTTTTGCACATGAGAAAGAGCACACCAAATATTATGATCTATACCGAACTAGGAAAACATCCCCTACACAAAGTTACAATGTAATATGATCCGGTTCTGGGCTGACATAGTAAACGCGGGATACGGAAAACTGTCATCGCTACTCTATTATATTACTCTACAGTATGCGGAGAAAAAAGAATAGGCCCACACAGTTTAAACGGCTAGAGAAGATAAATACAATTAGCTAATCAGGTACAAACAGTTCTAGAATATCAATTTAAAGAGAAGTGTAGAACTGACATCAGCGAGTCAAGCCGGTTATCATTCTGGAACAAAATAAAAGAAGATCTAACTATGGAACGATACTTCACAATTCTACCCCACCGTGATGCAATAACGGTACACCCTTTTAGAAGGCTAAATCACAAATTAGCTATTGAGACTGCATGGGAGGTGGAGGGAACAGACCGAAGCGAACGTCTTTGTGATAGATGTAACTACGTAGAGGATGAACTGCACTTTCTTTTTGTCTGTCCCAAATATAATACAGAAAGACAAAAATATATCCCTGATTACTATACTGCCAATGACACAATAGAAAAAACTAAAGGGCTCCTTTCAATATACAACATGCCTGTGCTAAGAAACCTCTGTAAATACCTTATCCATGCGAAGAAAAAGATATAACTCGTAATTTTGAACCGCATATAATTATGCCTGCTTTATTTAAATTATCCGCCTATATGTCCTTTCTAATTAAACTTAAACAATGCTAATATGATAACAAACTGTACATAGAATTTTTGAGAAATATTGTTGCTCTGTTACATCTTAATGCTATAATGCTAACAAATATGAAATATGTAATTTATATCTACCGCCAATATTATTAATTGTAAAATATTTCACATAATATGCTTTATGTAAAGCCTCAGTGAATAAAACCTGAACATGAACACAGAGGCCCGATGCTAATAGATGCGGGTATATATTTTAAGGAGATATATATATATATATATAAATGATAATAGCAACGGAACCGCTAAAACGATTTCGATGATACTTGAACCTCCAAATAGGTGCCGACTTCTGGATCAATATGATATAACGAATGTTAAAATCGGACAAGGCGTTCAAATGTCGGGAATATATAAATATTGGTCATCTAAGATACGATCTGAGACTATTGTAGCGAAACTGGGTGTGTGTGGGTAGGTGGTGGTGTTTGGTAGGCACAATGCTCTGCCGGTCATGAAGTGGTGGTGTTTGGTAGGCACAATGCTCTGCTGGTCATGAAGTGATGGTGTTTGGTAGGCACAATGCTCTGCTGGTCATGAAGTGGTGGTGGTTGGTGGGCACAATGCTCTGCTGGTCATGGTGTGATGATGTTTGGTGGGCACAATGCTCAGCTGGTCATGATGTGATGGTGTTTGGTAGGCACAATGCTCTGCTGGTCATGAAGTGGTGGTGTTTGGTGGGCACAATGCTCTGCTGGTCATGGTGTGATGTTGTTTGGTGGGCACAATGCTCTGCTGGTCATGGTGTGATGGTGTTTGGTGGGCACAATGCTCAGCTGTTCATGGTGTTTGGTGGGCACAATGCTCAGCTGGTCATGATGTGATGGTGTGTGGTGGGCACAATGCTCTGCTGGTCATGGTGTGATGCTAAATAGGTGTAAAGATCACGCATTCTGGGTCTTGGTTTGTTGATCTTTGTGTTGCCACCCGGAGTTTTCTTTGGCAAAGTTAACGCTGAAGGCCGAAAAGTGAACCCGGGTGGTAATGCTATCACAGTCGAAATGCGGACCGGTCTTGGCGTTCTCAGCAGAAAAGCTGTCGACTCCTCAGGCAGTTGGGCATATGTGTGTGATGCGCACCAATCTTCCCCGTCTCCCCCCACCGCCCCTACAGTTATTTTCCCTTCTTGGTTCCAACAGATCGCCCATCACACCAGCCAGTTGTTCTCTCTCACGAACAACATTGCCCATGCCCACAAGGATACAGGTGTTCCTATCTCGCTATATTCCATGCACTGCACATCGCTTGACGTGCTTGAACGATCCAATGACTACAAGCGGATGAAAAGTCCATACTGCGGATCAGATGACACTCAAGGTACACCTTACAAAACATAGTCTTGCAAAGGGGTGAGATGCAGGTTAGAGGTGCAGGCCGTGCAAGTGCTGAGGTTGTTAGAATGCAAAATTTCTCATAGGTTTACTAAAGACTCGTGCCTAGTCTGCTAAGTCGAAAAGAAGAACAGAAGTTCTTTAAAAAAATGTTTTGCTACAAGACTAAGCAAAGGCAGATTTTTATTGGCTAAATAACTAAATAACTGGCTTATAATTCCTTACTTCAATACTTAGCCAGGAGCTAAATTTATCCGACTAACGTGTAGTGTAAAGTGCGCAGTTGTATCAAGGACAAATTATATAATTGTTAATTGAAAACTGACCAGATGATTTTCATCAAACTTGGTATAAAATTAAAATGGGTGTCAACTATGCAGCTTATACATTAGCTAACTTAGAGACTAAGTTTGGACAATAAATAATCTGGCAACAGTTAGCAATGCTCAGATTTTGTAGCATAATCGATAGCGATTGAGTGCACTATCATGCAACAACACTCCAATATAAATTCTATCCGGCTTAAATATTTGCTAACTCATGTTGATAATCAACAAATACTAAGAAAAAACTCGGACACTACCTAGAGGTTCAGGTGAACTTAATTGGCCTATAAACGTGTCCGAGGTTCTAGACTGAATTTAGCTGATTTGAACGGTCAAAATCATGGATGGTGGAGATTAAGTTTAAACTAAATCGATCAAGTAAAATTAAAGTTCAGACTACCATGTGTTAAGGATGGCTCGTTCTTTCCCTGTAGCGCTACGCTTGGTGTATGTGAAACCGGATTTGACAATTTGGCTTCAGGATGCGGATTTCACGAGTATTTTCAACTGCTAATGTCCACTGTTATCATGAAGCTGTTCGAGTACTTGTTTAATCCCCAAAATGGAACCATATCCGGTTCACCTATCCTAGCCTAACCAAAGGGGAGTCAGGTCGTACTAGATACTGAATCAATTCTGAAAGATTAAGACGTCACAATGCTGGAACCGTTGCTAAGACAGGCACCTTCCTAGCATCAGCAAGGCACTTACAAATGGTTATGACACGATAAATAAGACTGAAAAATAGCTCCTTATGTAGTGTAAAAAATAGTCAACAATTCATCTTCTGCGTGTTTTATGTGCTGCGATTCTAAGCCGATTACAATGACAATAATTATGTAAAAACGTGTACCTACCTCCTAAAAATCGAGAGCGGAATCTACTCAATAATAAGAAAATCAGTGCTGAACAATGATTCTCTAAAAACTGTGTACTTTCTCCTAAAATCAAGCGCGGAATCTACTTGATAATAAGAAAATGATGTCTATCCATGAATTGACTGCTGTCTGCACCTTGCTTCAACAGGAAAACGGAATATACTGGATAACAAGAAGTATTTCAGTGCTGGTTCTCTGCTAATGTTATTCGCAACTCGATAACTTGCTTCTACAGTAAACCAAGATTTACTGGATAAAATAGTGTTGGCTATCTAAATTTCTGCTATCTGGAAACTTGCTTCTACTAGATCAGGCTTAAAATTATTACACAACTGACAAAACTCGATCCGACTGACATTTTGTTTCAATATTTTATCCTTTTTTGTAAAACTCAGCATGTGATTGTTCTGTCTCGCAGGCTGTAACTTTGAAAATACTTTGCCTACCGGCATACAATTGGAATGTGCTTAAAGCTGATGGAAGCGGCTATTTGCTTGGCTCATTATAATTTTGCTCGCATGAATATTGCCCAAGAAAAGATCAAATGAAAAACGTTTTGACATAAAATCAGGAAATTTTCCTTAGCTGATTAATATTTCTCCGCAAGCTGTAGTAATTACAATAATTAAGATCTCTTGATGAAACTGTCCTAGTTTTGAGATAACATTATAAAGCATCGGCATCGCAAATTCTGTCATTGTAACGTTAGGACTTATGTTGATACGGGATGATGGACAGAGCGCATCCTGAAATTTTTGTTTGAAATTTTGCTGGATTAGTTGTCCCGCAGAGTGTATCGTTTGAACCGCTAGGGAGATTCTGACATCTCTAGCATTGGATAAATCTTCGAATTTGCAGCTACGTGTAAGTACCGGAATTATTACAATCGGTTCAGTTGTTCCAGTAATGTATATGTATCGAGAAACAGTTATGTTGGCAAATAAAACCGTTATCACCTTGCAGTGTATATTCTTATACCACACAGGTGTATTTGGAAAACTTACTAGCTTAACTGTATGATATCCCAACAATTACAAATCTACACATGTTAGTACAGCCTTCGTGCTTGGCAAAGATCGCGTTGGTGCGAAGATGACATCACGATCTCGTGAAATCTCGCTCTCGTTGCTAGAAAATGGCTGCGTCTAGGAGACGAAATACTCCCATGTCCAAGATGGTATAATTGTTCGTATTATTTGCCTATTGTAGTTATTTAATATCCAATATGTTAGTCATATAATAGGCTTTCAAATAAAGTATGCTTTTACCCATCCCGAAATTGTCCTTTAATTAGTGTTGTGTTTGGTTTGCAGTTAAGTTGAACCATGGGCATCTGCTCAATTATTCTTTTCCTATGCGATGCCTGGATGCCGTTGTTGTTAGTTAGTATTGAGAGATTATGGTTGGCATTGGGTATTTGTTTTGAGGGTTGTTTGTAGATGAGGCATAGTTGATCAATCCGCCACCGAGTAATCACTGGTTTGTAGTCTGAATTAAGGTGTGTATCACCGTAGAACCGTGAGGCGCATTTACCATGCACAGTATGTAATAAATCTGATTAAAGATTGCTTTTGTGGTTTTAGTTTTCTTGTCGGATCTCTGTCCTATTCATGCTCTTCGATGACGGAGTCAATACACGAATCACACCATGTTTGCATGTATGTTTTGCTTACCAGACCATGTTTGCATGTCTGTTTTGCTCAGTTTTCCAAGTTTGGAGATGAAGTCACCACATAAAAATGTTTATCTGTGTGCACAATTCATCATAAAAGGAATCGGGTATTGAATGATCGATATGTGATTTCTCTTGGACCATATGTATTCACAATGAGACATTATGTGGTAATGTCGTTTCTCATTTGTATGGCTAGGTCAATAATTGCAATGGATATACTAATGTATGCAAAACTTGGTTAGTTTAGGGATAGTGTTAGCTTACGGTTGTGGTTAGGCTTGAGGATAGGGCTGGGCTCACTCCTAGGGGTACGGTTAGGTTCATTTCAGATTGGGTTTTGCATAGGGTTAGTTGTAGGGTTAGTTTTGCAGTTACTTTGGGTCTATATTAGGTTTAGTTATGAAATGAGTATGCTTAGTTGCTGAATATGTTCCAATTTTTTTTAATTGGACGATTTCAAAGATACCGTGATATTTGACGAACCTGACAAATTAGGGGTAGGGGAAATTCAATTCTCTTATTTATACATCCAGCCTTACCCAAGACACATCATATTAAAGGTAATGAAGGCATCTTTCAACTGATACCACGTTTTGATTCCGGAGGTCAACAATATTGTTCTTATCGCATCATTTTGCAGCCAGTTCATGCCCACCCTTAGCTAGCTTTAAAGGTGTTTGCTCATTTTCGGCTAGGTTAAATGTCACTGTCGGAATCTACATCAGATTCCTCATCAGAAGAGACAATAAGCAGTTCATCATTACAGTCCTCACTCCCCTCGTCTGCGAATGGCTTTGTATCAATGACGTCACTAATGTCAGATGGAACCTGATGGCCGTCGAACCAGTTCACTATGAACATATCATCAACACAACACCAGCCGTGTTTGCAAGGATCTAGCTCCAGAATTTACTGTTCGTCTGTATGCTTCCAAATATGTTCCACATAGTTAGCTCGTTTGATCTTCTGTTTAAGCACAGGTCCACAAGGCGGTAGAACACTGGCATCAGCACATTTGATCTTTGTTAATAGCCTGTCTTGTCTTGTCCGGGCATATTTGATCCTGAAGATGGCATAACGAACATCAGCTGCTTTCTGCGTATTCTGTTTCCCATAAAGTGTGCAGACATAAGCTTCTATCATGTCCTGATAATGGGTCATGAGAAAAGGTGATTCCCCAGGCGCAGCAAAAGCACTGGTAAATTGTACAGATCGTTCCATCAGCTGTAAGGGACGTACTTCTCCTTTTCGTGGGAAGGTGAACGTGTAATCACAGCCTGTAAAGGCATGCAACCCAGGAAGAGCTTTGCCAAGATGCTTCGATAGAGATGCCCCATCATTGTATCTTCTGGTGTTGTCACCATTTACATCTGCATCCATACATTTGCTTTAATATTGTATGTCCCTAGATGATACAGAAGAATGATGAACACATCTGTGTCATTGCAACGAATGACCACATTGGGCACCAACAGTTTAGAGATGCAGGCTAGACGCAATGCTATTCTTGTATCTGCTTCCTCGTGGCTGCAGGCTAATTCATCCGTAGTGCTGCGGACGACGCCTCCATCCTGTGAAACTGTGAATGTGTAACACACACCTTCTACTCCCTGTCTAACCTTTTCCTCTCTACATCTTCGCATAACTGTCCTTCTGTCATTTGTCAGCTAGAAACTGAGGGGGAAATGTTTTGAAACCACTTGACCTAAGAAGCGAGTGGAAGTCTTTTGGGCATCTTTGGTCTGGGCCAGTTACTCTGAAATCTGATTCTGGCACAGTTCCCTGCAATGCATGGTTTGCTCTTTCTGCTCCTTTAATTGATTTCTCTCGGTATCTGTCGCAGATAAAATGCACATCATCACCAACTTTACACAGCTTTCTGAGAATGACTTTGGCAATCCATCCAAATGTTTCTGGCACATCCACCAATCCTTGGATCAGAAAGATCGGATCTTGGATATATACATGTTGTGGCGGTGGTTCTGGTGTGTTACTGCTCACCCTATCTTCTAAAGCGTGCATCAGCTTTGATTTGTCTGTCTTATTCATGGTGCCGTCAAGTTGTGCAAGCGACAAATGGACAGGAGTTAAGGGGTAGCTGAAGACCATCAACGGATTCACCTGTTTTTCTGTGGCATCCACTAGGTTTTGGTAGCATATGCATATAGTGTCATGCAATATCACACTACCTGACAATATTTCAGTGTTCTCATCATAATTGTCCCAGGCTAGACCGGTTCCTAATCCATCCTCAGAAGGCCATCCGGAAGTGCTGTGTCCTTTTCTTTGGCTGACATGCCAATTTCTGTCTCGAGAGTTTCAGCGGTATGGTAGCTTATAGAATGGTGAAAACGTTTCAAACTTCTATAATTGGCCTACTACCCATAAGGCTTTTCAATCCTAGTCCAACCAATAAGTGTTTCGCAGGCTTAATCAGCCATCTTGGCGTGGCATAGACTGCATTATCAGCAGAAGAACTGGTGTATTGCTGAACTTGGTTTGGAATATCGGCAGTGCCAGGTCTTCCAGTATACAACACACGGAAAAACTGATTTAGGATATTTGGAATTTCTGCCTGTCCACGATTTGCAAGGTCAGCAGTGAATGGATGGACTCCCTCTGCATGTCGAGAATTACCTTTCGCAAGTGTAAAGCAACATCATTGACTTTAGCATCCATTAACATGACTTTTTGAAAAGCGGCGTCAACTGAATCGTCACTGTCGAAGCTATTGATGTAAAGGATGTTTCCCCCCTTTTCTGCTTTGTTTTCCACTTCTTAGGAGGCCCGGAAAGTGGTGTAACAGTTTTTCTTCTAGTTTGGGTGCAGCATAAGAAGAGTCTATGATACTATGGGCTGCAAGACTAGCAAGGTAGCGCTGATGAACAGCTATCGACATTTCTGGTTGTCGTCAATGATGGATGACTGAATGTAATCTGTAATCTGAGAAAATACCTTGCCATGAATTATGCGAGACGAGTCATCAGCTGCTGTGGACATGGTTGAAACAGATGAGATTGCATCGGCTTTCTTCAGATAGGCTCATCTACAACTGTGATGATCGGTAACTTCCTTTGCAACCAGATCTATGTCACCTATTTTTGTCAACAGTACCTAGTTATTTAGTTTTCTCGCAGCAGTTTGTATGCTATTAGCAGCATCTATACTTTCATAAAGTCAGAGGGACTCTCGTTTACTTCCCTTTTGCTCTTTTTCACAAAAGATGCATTTATTTTTAAATATCGCCGAATAACCACTTGTCATTGCTTCCACTTCAGACCATTACAGTGGTTTGACAGACGATTGCTCAGTGTCCACGTGCTTGTCTGCATTACTATAAATAGCGGTAAAGTTGTAGTAACACTTTAGGTGAAACCCATCATGATCGGAATAATCACTAGGAAGATTGTCACATACACTTTTATACTTTGATGATTTCCATTTCAATAGTCTTTTGCTGAAGCATTTTTACAGATTACCGGTGCTCATCAGTGAATGGCATGACTGGATCAGAAGTTTTGCCTCCAACCTGAAGAATGCACTTGAGTCGCTTTTCTTGCTGTTGTGCCATTTATGACTGGACTTCTACATCTGAAAAAACTATTTTAGAGAAAGTGTTTATTTGCAATATACAATGCATTGAAATTATGTACTGACTGGAATTAGAAACCTTTTTTTTTATTTAGAAGGTAAAATGATCTATGAAAACATTTACTTTGAATAACATTTTCGAAAATTACCCCGTCCCGTCTGTTATTTAAAATAATCTACACAACACAACAAATGTGGGTTCTTTGCTTGGTATCAGCTGAAGGAGGCCTTCATTGCCTTTAATATGATGGGTCTTGAGTAAGGCTGTGTGTTTAAATAAGAGAGGGATGTGCCTTTGAATTTCTCCTACCTGTAATTTGTCAGGTGCGTCAAATATCAAGGTACCTTTGAAATCATCCAATTAAAAAGAAATCAGAATATATTCAGCAACTAAGAATAATCATTTCATATACTACATATATTGGGCTATCTAAAAACAGCATCAGTTTGTTTATCCGCTTTCGGGTGATTAAACACACAGTAGCTCTTGGACTATAAGTTTAACATCAGTTATCCCGCAAAATTATGGAGCATTTCATTAGAGATGAGTTGATTAAACATCTGACACATTAAATCGTTGACTGTCAGCACGGGTTCATCAGTGGCCGCTCATGCGCCACCCAACTGCTAATTGCATAAATGCATGTAACGAAATCATTGATGAAGAAACAGCAGTAGATGTTAGTTACCTAGACTGCGAAGGCTTTCGATACTGTTCCGCATCAATGACTATTAGGCAACTGCAGAGGTATGGGGACATTCTCGGATTGACTGTAGCATTCCTGACACCAGGGGACAACGGATAGCTGTTGATGACTCATGTTAGAACTGGGCTCCAGTTTTTAGCAGCATACCACCAGGCAGTGTCTTGAAGCCAACTCTCTTCGCCTGTTGCATCAAATGCAGTGGATTGCATGATCAAGTTGTTTGTAGATGACACAAAGCTCTTTTCCCAATCAGCTCACAAGAAGATCAAAAGAAACAACAAGACGACTTGACCAATCCGAATCAGGCCAGATTGGTCTGTCACATGGCAGCTGCGTGTCAACCCATCAAAATGCAAGGTAATGCATTTGGGCAGGTCAAACAACGTAGTTGAGTACAGCGTGCAAAATAACAATCATGCAGTACTTCTAGAAGAGACAGCGTGTGAGAAGGATCTTGGTGTACATGTAGACAACGCCCTCAAATTTGATTAACATGCAGAGAAAGTGGCAAATAAGACTAACCAGTCATTTGGTATGATCCATTATCCTTTGAGTTCCTGGAAATTACCACGCTTGTGCTACTGTACAAAACTCTGGTGCGTCCGCATCTGGAGCACAGAAACGTGATGTGGTCACCTACCGTCTGACCAGTTAGAGTGTTCAAGGGGGTGGGGGTGTGCAGTCTTAAGTGCAGAAGCACCGATTCAATACAGATACCAGGAAGCGATTTTTCGATGTTAGATTCTCAAATTACTGGAACAGTCCGCCAAAACATGTAGCCACGGCCCAGATACAGTTTCAAATAAAAGGTTGACTGGACAAGTATTCTATCAACTACGCTTATACTACTGAGTTCTCAATCAAACCCGTCTGCACCCAAGTATCAGGCCAACAGGTGGAAAAGGCCATCGAAGAAGAATGCAAGAATCTGTCACAGGCTTACTAGTCAATCTAACAGAAGAGGATTATGTGATTATTATATAACCAGAATTTCATCTGATGCTGTAATAACTATTAGATATATGGGGTGTTTCAAAATAACATGATATCTGTGTCAACCATTATGGATAAAGTAAGCTTAAACGCTGATATGTTGTGAATTTTGAATGACCAGATGCCATATTTACTGGATCCAAAAAGAAGTGTAACAGTGCTTCAATTAAAGAATCCACGAGCCATGAAATATAATGGCCAGATAAGGTCTATGCAAGGGACAAAGGACAACATAATCCGTAAGAAAGATAAAACTTATAGGATTACAACAACTTAAGCAAATAGTTTTATAGGATATACATTGTATTTGAAAGAAAATCTCCAAAATATTCTCAAAAATCTTGATTTGCTCACCAGCACTCTTTATTAGAGATTCAGTTTCGACAAGCGAAGACTGCATGAATGATCAATTACTACAAAGTTAACAAATGTTTTTAAAAATTGCATTAAATTATACATAGGTAGTCTCAAGTATAACACGAAAATACACAATGAATGGTGTTACTAGACAGTAATTGAGTAATTGTTTTAACTTGGTAGATAAAAGAACAGAGACAATATGTGGTGTTATGCGTGAGAAAGCCCTATTATGCATGGGGTGTTTTAATGTTGTTAATCATATATTTTATCATCCGTGAGTTCATATGTCAGAGAGAAGCAGGTGTATGCAAACATAAAATTTTATATTCTGATGTATACTAACTTGAGGCTTGACAAAGTATAAATTACTATCATTCCTATCTTTATCCATGAGAAATAAGTCAATACATAATTAGCTACACCAGGGTTGTAGTGTGTCTACCAAAACAACAATTTATCATCTAAACAAGGCTGTCGGCCTGTTCCACTTTCCTCGATATGAACTCACATGTAATATTGACCAAAGTATTCTCATTAGTTAGATAACACATAATAATCCCACATGTCCGGTGACACTACAAATGTTTCCTAGCGATGTTGGCAGCGAAAATGTCAACAAGACGGGATATGTTATGTTGCTGATTTCAATGTTGTAATATGCATAGTTATAAAGAAAGTTGGTAAAGTTTATAAGTTTGTAATAGCTGTCAAGTTTTGGACATGAAATGGATCACTTACTACAATCAACTGAACTGGGCAATACCTTGTCTTTAAATCCTGTGTTTGCTCTGAATCTCTGGTCTTGGCATCCCGAGTGTGCAAATAGTTTAAAACCATTATGAGCATGGTAAATGCACACATAGGCATGTCGATACTGTTTCTTAGCTATTCTTTCATCTCGTGCCCTGTATCATTGGAAAACAACTTGATCACAGTGAAATTGACAATTTGCATTATCCAGGTTGATGAGTCCAAATGCCCTTTTTTGCAAATCACCTGTAGAACACGTTTACCAGTTATGGTGTCATCCTCCTCGTTCAGCAATGCATCTCACATGTTTGGATAGATACCAGAGGCTGGTTCTGGGATGAAGAAATTTCGATCCTATAGAGTCATTCCCTAGCTGCATTAGCATACTTTTTCAGTACTTCACTCCTACATTGTTTCTTTGAATGCACTGATATTTGTTCCTTATGTTATGGTTAACTTTCAGATTTCTTGACACTTTCTTCATCATTGGGGCTGTTATGCGTGGGGGGGGGTTGTTGTGCGTGGTGGGGTAGGGATGGGTTGGGGTTAGGTGGTATGTGTGGGGGAGGGGCCTAAATACTAATGCTTCAATAATAGGAGTTTTCCCCAGACATGGTGAGTTGGCCATCTCTGCAATATGTAGTGCATCACTAACAGCATCAGAAAGCATGTCCAACTTGGTGCAAGCGATTTTTCATTTGCGGAGTTTATGCAAATATTTCTGATGCAACCTGTTATCTGTTCTCACAATCTCTTAGATGTATTTATATTTTGCATTTAAATATGCCATAAAATGGTTGCACACAACAAAATGGTTACCTAAAACCTGCCCAAAATCGGCTACACGGATTTTCAATTTGAATTTGCCTGTTCAGCAATCAGCGATGTAGTGGAATCTTCTTCCTCAAGAACAGAACTTTCCATTGCCTTCTTTTGGTTTGCTGGCAAATCCTTTACAAAGAATAGACTCCAACTTTTCATTGCGTTATTTTGGTTCGCTGGGAAATCCTTTATAAAGATCCAAAAGGCAGGACCCATTGTCATTGTCAATATAGGGGTGGGTGGGTGGGTTCTTTGTACTTTCCTTTTGGCTTTGTATAGTGCTTGACTTGTATTAATGAAATTAGGATATCATGATGTGGCATTTTGAGAATCAGAGTCCTTCTCTTGAGAAGGTGTCTAAATAGAGAAATAGGAGGTGGCTTTCTGTCTAGACTGATGGCTCTTCTTAAGTAAGATTTCTATCTTGCCTAAACTTATCATCTCGCCTTTTTACTTTTGTTTCTGGTGCATTTAGTTCATTTGCTAAAACCACAATTGCCATTGATTTGAGGTAGTCCTTTTTCTTCCCGTAGCCTCTGACTGTAGGCTGGTTTACTTTTTCCTTCAATAACCTTGTCCTCTTCATTCCAGACAGTCGTCTTTCTCTTGGTGTGGTCTAATTTGGAATGACATATGTAGCTTTTATGAAGTTGATAGATGCTTTCTCTCAACAAATAATGATATCCTTCCCGGTTGACGCAAAATTCAGAAGAGTACGTTATGTATGGGGCATATCTGTGTTATTTGTGAGAGAATAATTATTCTCAGATGAACTTCTCAGTTACTTACACACATTCTAACTCGTTCCATGAAGGATGAAAATGTATACAGTATATTAAGAAATGGCCATATTTATTTATCGACAGCCTGTTACATGTCCTTATATTGAAATAGCATGTTACTTTAAAACATGCCATATACGTAAACTCCCACATGGGCATCAGAATGATTTAAAGTAATAGAGATAAAATTGTATATTTTTAGAGGCTTAAATTGTGTACCTCCATGAAAGGCAAGGAAATAAATCTTAGCATATGATGAGTTCATCCCATATAGATTAATATAATTTATATAATACATATCTCTCTTTAATTTTATTTTCAAGTATTTTTGGTGTGAATGTGGGCCTTCAAGACTACAATTCATGCAAACATCCCTTCATACCTCTAAGACTTAATGTTGATCATCTTCGAGATTTCGCAATCAATCTTAAGGAGTCTTAAGTGAAATATAATACCATTCTTCTTAATATTTCCTATTATTTTTAATAGGTTGACGTTTTGAAATCTTGTGCTATTTTACTGCTGTTGTTGGAAAGTGGTATATCATCTGGTGATCTGGTTTCGATGATTTAAGGTTATTCTCGCTGATTTCATAAGTGTACCGCCTTTCTAAAAAGAAATGATTATATTTAGTAACTAGCACACAATCATTGAAATAGAATATACATTGAAAATTAATATAAATCCTAAAATAGCTTTACTGATCGTAAATATCCACTACCATCTCTATAGAGGGATTCTAATACTGTGTCATGTATTTTCGAGGCTGACATAATGTTGTGATCTCACCTGTATTGTGTCGATGAAATGACATCAATGCTTATGATTTGTGCACAGAAGAGTTTGTGACAACAATAATAACATAAATGGGTCTTATAGCTGTAAATTCATATCAGGTCGAATTCAAGTTTTCCTGATAACCACACAGTAACGGATTTTTAGCAAAATAAAAGATTTCGGTTACAATCTTGCAGTTTCCATTTGTAAATTGTTAAATGAGGTAACGAGGACGGATATAAACATTTTGTGTGCCGGAAAACAGACAAAATATTGAAACATATATCATATATTAAAACTAAACCATGTAGGAATAGGATGTGTGGTTAAAGATATATACGGATCATGTGTTATTTTCATGCTTCCGGAGATATACATTATTACCATGGAAATATATCTGTTACTCTACTAATAACAGCAAATGGCAAGTATATAAGGAGTCGCACTGGCAGTATTGCTCAGGGGAGGCGGTAGTTTGGGCGGTAACTAGCAGAGCTGTGAAACCGGCGACCCCGGGATCGCATCTCCATTCGGCCAACTGACAATCGCTGGAAACATAAGCAATCGCCTTCACTCCTCGTTAAAATAAGTCCTAGGCCCACTCATGAGGAACAAGTAACGCCGCCGATATCAATGGTGACACGTTCTTAAGAATAAGATCGCTGAGACCTTTCAGTGGCACTGTTCTTTTGTTCAATAACATCCTAATCAGCATGTGAAACGATTGGTCATCTCTGATGTCTCCCCAAACCTGCCATACCACGCCTAAAATGTTGTGGCTAGAAACTTGCACGTATAAAGTTCCCTCTTCAATGTTTGACTTCTGTTCTTACTGAGAACGTTGCTTTCAGCACCGCTGCTGATCTAAGCGATGGTGATCATCTTGTGTCATGACTATTATCAAACCAGCCTCTTCATCAATGGAGACAACTTCCTTTCTGCACCAAAGGATTCTGAGTGGTTCATTCATTACAGTGAATTCGACTATATATAGAAATTTTCTGTGATATTATTTGCGCCAATGACTAAGAGGCGCCAACTACTACTGTGCCCTCAACGAACGTCGTACTTGATAACTAACCGGCACCAACAACCACTGTGCCATAAACTAACACAGCGCTGATGACTAACAGGCACCAACAACTGTGCTTTTTCAACTACCACTCCGAGACTAATAGGCGCCCTTTTTATTGCAACATAGTTATTTTATTATTAAGCGCTGATTACTAGTAGGCGCATTAGGTCAGCTAGACCTCGTTGTATTGCATAGAATTATAATACAGCGAGCGCCATTGTTAAACACGGTTTCTTTTCATTAGGTTAAATAGTTATATATTATAAACTGCTCAACACTGAAACTTATAATATACTGCTTCAATGAATGCATCACTTATTTCTCTAAATACAGCAACACTTTCTCACTAGTCGTCTCTTGTGCCTGCATTAACAGACTCAAGATACGGCGCCTAATCCTAACTAGCATTAGCTCAGATATTTTGTTAGGATAAAGTAGTTAGGGACAACTGCTCGAACGAAGGAGTGCTGTTTACTGTAAAGCCTCTTTTGCGGCTCTGCTACCATTACATAGCAAGCTGTTTCCATAATTAGCCACTAAGTTTATGGCCTTCTAACTTACTTCTAGAGCAGCTGTCTCTTTCTGCGACTCTCCCACCTCCTGGCCAACTAATTGTTTGGTAACTCCCTCTGCCGGTTTGGTTAGAGCCGACCCGAGAAATCGCTGAGGTTTCTCGACAGTTCGAATCGAAATGGTGATGTCTCACACACTTCTCCTATGCCCTCACCAGTACCTCTAGGACAGCTTTACGCCAAAGCAGGATTCACTGTGCAAACATTAATTATAGTATGAACGGCCTAGCAGTGAACCTCATGGCAATTACATAACCTTAAAGCAGGTAAATGTTAGCTCCAAGGGAACGAATCTTATATGGTTCATTCCCGACACGCTCTGCCGATGCTTATTCAATGCGTCTGTGGGTTATTTTGTCCTTGTGTTTGTTATATGTGGTTGAGCTGACACGTGGTTAGAAGTCAATCATTGACTTCAGACTCATTCCCCAGACAACATGTACGTGCCATCTGCCTGAGGCATTGGCTCACAGGGTACGCTCCGAGATGGATGCCTGAGGTAGCTACGCAGGAAGGCAACCCGTTATTAAAGTTACGTAAGTATAAGCAGTTTGAGACCTGAAAACCTATATGTTGGAATCAATAACTAACAGTTAGACTAGCTCCTCAAGAAGGACAGCCAAAATAATGCGGCACCGACTAAAACAGCGACAAGCATAGAGACAACTGTGCCGGATTCTGTTGAATCTGATGCACTGCCTCCACGTAAGCCAGCGTACATTCCTATATATAAATAACAATACATATATAATTTTACACCCTTTTAGCATTGTTCTAGATAAGGAGCACGGTCTTGACCGTTTCTCCTCCTCCGCTTCGGTGTGGTAGGCATTTTCCTGTGACAGCGGCGAGGTACTTTCCTCTCGCAAAACCCATTTGTTAGCCCACTTGAGGCATTAGTTTATATTAAACTAGTTAGCAGCACTAGGATATCCCCATCGGTACCTTCCATATAAATAAGGATAGGTTAGGTATCTTTGGCGAGATACAAAACAGACGGTGCCAACACATCACTCTCTTTTATATCACAGGAAACGAACTACTTTGTTAAACCTTGCGTATACACTTTTGCAAGAAGCCAGCTTTTAATTCGCTGAGCTACCAATATCTTTATATCTGTACATCTAAATTCCATAACTTATAATTAATAGACACACGGGTTACACAAATAGCCGAGATGGCACGGTAGTGTTTGCCGTTGACAGCAATGGTCATGAACGTTCCACCAACCATAGAGGTTGGTCTTTGTGGTCACCGGTTGCCCGCAGTTTCCCTTCCACATCCCTGAGTCAAGCTAACCAGCATTGCCGGGCTGGCGCATACCGTGAGTACAAGTCAGAGTTCGGGGAAGAAATGCTCAAACTGTGTGGCGGCGAGCTACATGATCGCCTTTGACGACGTCTCTGTACTCATACTAATCAAAAACTTTCTTACAGTATTTGCTCGATTGGTACACATTATGAGTTGTGTCCAATACGTGAGTACAGGTTGTTGCTACTGGCAATACATTACAATTCGCCATGGCATCTCCAAGAAACAGTAGCATGACGTTAGTGCTGAAATTCTTCATAAATCAAAAAAATCTCACAAATTCGACCTGACATAACAACGCTTATGGGCTCAAAACACTAAGCATTGTTATGGCAGGTCGTGTTGGTGAGATGTTGTATGATTTGTGAAATATCATTTCAGCACTAGCATTATGCTACTGTTTATTGGCTGCGATATGGACTTTTATTCCTTTATCCTGTTCAGTACATGTCTGGCCATATGCTGAACAATTCCGAACGCTACTACATTGGTGACACTCACAACATATACACAAGCAATTGTCCTAATATTTGACAGAGTTTGAGAACTGCAAAAGGAGCGATCGCATTCAGTAGATACGGTCCAGCCAGACTCCTCAATCAGAAATCAATTTCTTTCTGCATTTTGCTGAGAAATGATATCACTTGATACTTGTTATTTCATTAGCGTTGTGCATAATGCTCTGGTTAGCCCCTTCAAATGTCTGTATTGACACCCAGTGGGTTACACCCCTATGCCACGTTGAGGCCGAGCAGATAGTCTTAAACACCTTACGACATCACCCGCTTGTCCTTGTGGAGAAGCAGAACAGACCACAGAGCACATACTTCAATGTTGCAGTACGTATCAGCTGCTGAGAGAAGAGATCTGACCTTTGTCAACCTCTTTTCTTGAAAAGCTGTATGGGCCTGTGGAAGAACTGCAGAAAACCACTGATTTCATCTTGAGAACGGCTCTCCAAGTGTGATACCAGCGATCGAAAAGAAGAAGAAGACTAGATACTTGAAGTTAAGTTGCCTGGAATGGATGCGTTATATTATTTTCGATGTGACTGATCATATCCTTTGCATGATTGACGTCTCGCTTGGTGATTGGTGGTTGTCTTTGCACATGCATTGACGGTGCTCAGGTATGCAATCCAGCCTGTTCCTTCTTAGGTTCACTATATTCTCTTAGTGTAGTCTGAGTTACCATTAAATGTAGCAATGCAGATTCGTTCCTAGTTAGGTAAAGCACACCTCACTTTTGGCATCACATATTACCCTTTTTCAGTTGTCATATCGCTCCACATCTCATTGAATTGGTCTGATCTCAACCGAACAACAATCTGACCATCATGATTGAACCAAATCATTAGGAAGATTCGCAAGATCTAAAGAAAGCTGGCACTCAACGTGAATAAATTGTCGAGTCCGCTGAGAAAGAAATATGGTATCATCGAATCATGATAAATACAGCGTCCAGTTAATGTTCACTTCTTATGTAGCTAACTAAGTGTGATTTGAACTGCATCAATCAACATTGTCCAGTACTTAAATGTTGGCGATGCTTTGTCATATTAGTTGTATTGGACGCATAAACCCAAATTTCCACCAGTAGATCCATTAAGCTACGGCCTGCCAGAAATTAGTTAATAGCAGCAAGCACTGTGGAATCTACATCCTTAGGCATTGCATTAATTTTACTCGACTTTAACTGTTGAGTCATACCATTTAATACCAACTCCGCTGACAATATAGATTCAGTTCCAGCTGGATTTGGGATGCATACCTTTTCTTTCCTGCTTTCATATTACACAATCTCGTGACAGCCTAGCATTTTCGGCTACACAAAAGTTAAAGGGCGTGAATCAAGTTCATATGCAATGCTGATTACTATTGTACAACCAATGTATGGTCTAAGTGGTGTGTTTATTGTATTTACGAGAGACGCTAGATGTAAAATTATTTTACATTGTGAATTGGAATAAGTAGTGGGGGGGGGGGGTTTGTTAAAATTTAGAAGAGTTACTTTTGGCCGATCGGCTCGATGCCTATATAAAGGTGTTGTTATGGTATCGTGGCTAAATCCTAGTGTGCAATATAACAAATTCTAGTATTAATTGTCTAATAGTGTGTAAGGTAGACATGGTGTGCCAGTTAACTGGAGTAGATGACCCAAACATAGGTTTCATACCATAAATCGGACTCGTGTTCATGGGAAAAGGAAAAATAAATAATATTCTTCATAAGTGAGTGGGTGGTTCTTATATCTATATTCGGTATACGCCAATATTTTCAGAAACAAAGTGTAGTCATCAGTAACGCCGGCTCTGAAAGCTCTTGTATCACTAAACTCAATTTTTTAATGTTGATAGGTACTTTAAAATAGTTTGGTGCACAATTTCTGACTAAAATAATCTCTATCGTAAGAAAGATAATAAGTATTATGTGACATATTCTATACACGCTTTAACGTCACCACTGGAATACCCGCTTAACGGTCTCGTTAATGAACAACTCTTCTACTCTTCCACAAAGTGAGTTCAGAATTTTTTAGAGCGGCATCTCTGCAATCCAGTGCTTCTCAAGCAGTCCAAACACTGAAAATATTTTGATCATCGAATCTGACCTAGACATTCTACATTTCTACCAGTCTTGTTGCCCGTAGTGGACGTATAGGTTTCCTTTCTCTCCTGGCCATGACCGTGATAGAGGGCTGTATATGGCACAATCCTCATCCATTCTGTATTGGAAGAGTGATCGAACAATTCCTCTGACCTATGATTTTAAGCTCTCATAATGCGATAAGAATTCTAACGTTTCCTCTATGCACATATATGAACAGTTTGTCCATTGTTGCTCGGAGATAAACTCCTAACTATCAGCGAGAATGATAGACCAAATACTACGATTCTGTTTTTCTACATCCCGTTTGACAGACGGGTGGCTTCCGAGAGACAACGGATTATAATGTCAATATGTGCATCAGTGTGATCATGGGTCGGCAGATGTACTTGAAGATAGATAGCATTTTACCTCTATACGGGCTTGTTCTGGAGGCTTTCGGTATGGCAAATTATAAGAATTCCTCTTTCAATGATACAATCGTTAACCCACATTCTTCAAAATAACACTGGTCCTTCCTACTTTTGCATTATTTTTATGACTCTCGAATTCTTATCTAAATATTTCTTCTTCTTGTTGTCATATCAGCATTACGCCAGAATTATACGTTTGATCCCTAGGCCTACACGTACACAGCAACGCAAACATGCACGTACGTGCGTACGCACGCACGCACATCTCCAGGGCAATATTTTGAGAATAATTTCAGATGGTTCCACTGCTAATGCGTTATTGAAGCGTTATTGAAGCGTGGTGTTATATTGACAATATTCTCATGACTGGTGAGAATAATAGCAATTTGTTTATCAAGTCACGACTTACTTAATTTAAACACGTACCTATGGGATACATGATCAGCTAATTATCTTAATGAGAGAACCAACTGATTGTAATGTATGCGAGCCGTGGGAAAGGTATGGTTTCAATACCAGGCTTCATACCAGGTCTCCGATAAAAGTAAGACTATTTTTTTTCAAAAATGTAGGGTACTGAGTATGATAATGAGTTGCTAAAAATGCCAATGAAGTCTTTAGCAAAAGTTTAAGTGACTACTTACATCGTAGACTACTAAAAAATTACGATAATTAAGATATTCTGAATACAAATACAAGATTTGTCCACCCCCCATAGGACTCATTGCCTAATCTTAATATGATATTAAAGAGGGTGACAGTAAAATGGGCATTCCACATGTGAAATAAACATTGTGCAGTCAACCGTTAGCGGTCTACCTATGCTTGCCAGGATTGACCCTGAAAGGTATGGTAGGCTGACGTTCTGTGAAGCACATGTTTTCCAACAGAAGGCAATATAATTCCTTTTCTCATTTTATTTGAATAAATTTGCTGATTCCTTATGGCCAATAAGGTCCACACAGACGTCATCCGAGTGATCAGGAAATTTCTCATGATATTGGTATGTTGCAAGGCGGCTGGAGGTAGTTAAGGGTATGTGTTGCCATTGGAGTAAATCAGAGTGTCATATCTAGGGTATTGAAGCGATATCAGGAGACCGGGCAAGTGAACCCTTTAGGTGGAGAACACACCAGCCAGAGTGCTATTCTGGATGCGGCAGAGGTTTGTATTGTCACCAGCTGCAACGGCACCAGGACCTATTCGTTTGCGACAAGGCAGGAGTTCATCCTGATCGATGATACTGCAAGACCACACAAAGCAAGTTTGGGTAACCTCTAGATGGAAGGAGATGATGTCGAGACTTGACTCTGTCTCCAGACCTGACTCGGTCCCCAGACTTGACTCGCTCTCCAGACTTGACTCGGTCTCCAGACATAACTTGGTCTTCAGACTTGACTCGGTCTCCAGACTTGACTCGGTCTCCAGACTTGAATCGGTCTCCAGACTTGACTCCAAGTCTCCAGACTTGACTCGGTCTCCAGACTTGACTCGGTCTCAAGCCTTGGCTCACATTGCCAATGCTTGGGACCTTCAACAGACAGCCATTTCCACTTCAACAACCCAACCCAACAGCCTCTAGGATCTTGGGCCGGCAGCAGAATACCTGACATTACGTTTCTGTGTTGATAATTGCAAAATAAATGTAGCTAAATTCGTAAGTATTGTGAGTTGTATCTATGTTCAATATATTCTGTTATATTACGTTATCCTTAGCAATTTTAGTAGTATATAATATAAACGCCATTCAAACTTTTTCTAATTTTATTGTTATTAATGTATCCTTCAATCCCACCTTACGGCAATATATTCTACATCCAATTGATTAAATTTTGCAGAAATTAAATTTGTTATGCTAAGGTTGGCAACAAAAGATAGCACCATGCATGTCAAGTCTCAAACCAAGTTCTGAGAAGAAGAATCTGCGGACGGGTGTGGCACAGTAAAAGAACAATTCACCTTTCCAATTTATCCATCCATCATATAACGTCATAATCAACTAAGTGACGTGTATGATGACATCATAATCATGTTGTCATGAATGATTCGAAATAGTCCGTCTTTAACGCTTGATAGTCCGACACGTTGTACGAATTATATGTCTTTGCTATTTAATAAACATACTATTGAATATTTTGAAACTATTTTGTATGGGCGCTGTTGCTACCTATCCTAGTACCATATAAATAATGTGTTATCTTTTCTGAAACAGTGTAGAATAGAACTCGAAAAAATAGAAAGGTAGGACAAAGTAGGTCACCCGTTAAAAAGTAGAAAAGTAGTGTCGGTATGATGCATACTGGCATGCACGCCTGTGCGAATGACTTACGTTCTGGTCTATGCGCCAATCGATGCCCGTGTTCCCTTGGTAATGAGTTCGATTCGTAAACCGAAGTTCGTGGTTTCGAATCATGTCTCTGCCTGATTCGCACCAAAGTGCGAAACCGGTGGTGCAGTGGATGAGTCTCGCCACTCTCATAGTGTGACAATATGTCATTTAGCTAGAACTCTGGTCAAATTGCGGCAAGTGATAGAGTGTTTCATAGGAATAAACCGTATGCCTTAAAGGGACATTCTACTGGGGGATTTTATGCATCTGACGTAAAGTACTAATTTTCCGCATTAATTTGAGACCAAGAGCACAATTTTATGCCAAAAAATAAAAAAGATAGCCTCAATTTAAATTGCTAAAGTAACCAGTAGATAGAGGCGCCATTTTGGACAAGCAGCTGACGTCACCGACACGCCTACTCTGTTTGCCCGATCGAGGATAGCCGTAACCAGGGGAGGTAAATCTTGCATCTCGTGGATAATTAGCGTACTGGCTAAACAACTGACACTTTGCCACAGTGTTTGGAGGAAATTAAAGTGCAATTAGTGTCCCGATGATCGCGCCAGTCATTGTAGTGCTAAATTGTCAAAAATTGTTTTCTTATGGGCAATTTCTGTTTTTAAAAAAACATTGAAGGGTTATGCCAGGAGCGTGTTTGCAATCAACCAGCTACAACAAATTCTTGAAAAATATGTTAGTTGAATAAATGTTGAATGTAATTTCTCTGAAAGCTGTTGCTATTGCAACTTCTGCTTCCAGTAAAATTCCAGTTTCAAAATATTCAACAGGCAGTAAATATGGGTCAACATTTAAAAATTTGGGATCAATTAGTTAACTCTTTCAAGGACAGAAAAGCAGAAAGCTTAAAATTTACCCTGCATAGGCCTATTGTGTGAAACTAATTAGTTTGGAAGCTACTGCAACATAATTCCAGGAAAATTTAATTCGGAATATTCAACACTCTGCATAGTTATTTTAAAATTGGGATTAACGTTGTAAATGATTAATAACGCTGGATTTCAATAGTGTGAAAGCACTTAACTACTAATTATGTCTAGCGTACACTTGTCATTATTTACTAGCTGTCACCTCCTATCGTCTACGAAGTAAGCCGCTAAGCGGTTGCCTATAATTGACCGACCAATCAGTGACATCGTTTCATTTTGGTTTGCAAATCCCGTTTTACAATTGATGCAACCAAATACGACGTTAATTGTCGAGTTTGATTGTGTTATATTAAAATTAAGTACCGCGCCTTTTGTTTTGAAATGCATGACACATTATTTCAAAATTATACAGATTATATGTTCTAAACTTGTGTCTTCCAAATTTAAATGTGGAAGATATCCATCCAGTGTTGATGCTATGAAGCCATCTTTCAGTTAGCCCCTTTTCGCGCGGATGCTTCTGCGGATCCGGTATCTGAAAATGTGAACTGCCGTACCCTTTCCATGCTCGTTTCTATTACTGCAAGCCCATGGTTGACATGCGGACATGATGCGATTTAACCATTTCACGCCAGCACTGGCCTCTGCAATCGTCAAGTTGAGGACGCAGGTCAAAAGAAGGCTATTTTGAGAATTTACAACTAAAACGACTGTCTCAGTAACAGAACCAGCCATTCCAGTTGTCAGTTTTCAAAAATAGTTTCCGCTTGGCCTGCAAATGGCCATTCAATAAGGAAATATTCTGATTTTCCTGACAGAATTTGTTCATTAAAGGGTTAATTAATATTCGGCCTTCATAACGCAAAGTAAACAGGTAAATCTAAAAGCGCTGGCGATATTTTGCTGGTGTGTCGTTGACGTCATAATCTCGCGGTTTCTCGCTCTCGTTGCGAGAAAATGGATGCGCCCAGGAGTCACGTTTTCGAGCGTTTTGGGCAAATTCATTTTATTATTTCTCGGCAATGGAACAGTGGATTTTATATTATTTTGCGGCAACTATTTCGGATTATAGTATATTTTTAGTTGACTTATTCCCGATTTTCACTGGAATTTCCCTTTAAGGAGGTAATACACTGCTGCGTGTGCTTATATGTGTGCGTGAGCGTGTGCGTGCACGTGTGCGTGAAAGCGAATACACTGCTGCGGAACACGTGTTGTTTCAACTATAGACGCATATTTTCGATTATTTTACTCGGAGTGGTGGATGCCTCATGCCGGTCCATTGCGATAGATGTAGGAGGTTATGGACTGAGAAATGATGGCTGGACCTCATTGCCAGCAACCTGGGAAAGAACATCTAACAGGATCTATGTCCCTCATCCTGGGCCTGATGTTCCAGAGCCAAGAGACATTCCATACAGCGTGGTCGGTGATGAATGCTTTCCCACTGCTTCCCAAGCTGATGCGTCCTTAGCAAGTAGGCAAAAATGAACTAACGCATGAACAGTTGATTTTCCAATTATCCTATGTCGAGGGCACGCAGGATATCAGAAAATGCGTTTAGGTTCTTTGGTTCTGTTTCCCTTCCCACGTAAATAGATGTAGGAGGGTGTGGCAGGGGTATTGATTGAGTGATCTTCACACGCGGACTCTCCACTCAAGCATGCACGCGTGCACGCACACGCGCATACCTATACACGCACTCATACACGCACTTACGCACGCACGCGCGCGCGCACACACACCCACACGCACACCAGGTAAATTATGCACATTTATAGTTATTGCGTTGGCCATATATGCATACGCATAATTATTCTATGACAAGTGATTGCCATTATCGTCAAATATAAACATATATATGATTTATCATCAACGACAAACTACCGGCCACTTATGCTCGTTTAGGGTTCGCTGTCAATTTGCTCGTTCATTTTCGAAGCGGTGGCGTCTGGCGCGCGATCGGTTCACCAAACATGGCGCCCGTCCGTTATTATCAACTTTGCATAATACACATGGAGGGCGGGATTTCCTGCGATCTGATTTCTCGATATTACTGTCTCATCTAACACGCAATCTTTGCTCTTTCGACACGAAATGCTGACCTCCATTGTTCAGGTGTTAGGTGTCTTCTCCGTGTATATGTATCATAACCATGAGTTATAAACCTTGATTTGGCTAACATTGCATTCAGCCTAATTGTTTGAGAAAGAAATGACTTGGTGTTGTTTTAGTCAGTAAAGACGTCCAGCAAACTGTATATATATATATATATATATATATATATATATATATATATATATATATATATATATATATATATATATATATATATATATATATATATATATATATACGTCGTCAGCAAGTTCCGTATTTAACGCCATTAAAACACACTTTCTGCTAATTTAGAATGACTGCGTTCATAAAATCTGTGTAGAATAGTAAATGTTCGTCTTTATTCAAATTCGGAAGCTCGTGTCTCCTGTGGGTGTTTTCTGGTCACTAACCAAGCAGACATCACGATACTCACACACGCCTCGCGCACGGAATGGGCATGCAAGACCTATCAACTACAACTCGAATCATTAAGGCCAGAGGTCGTACAGTGCGTTTAGATCAGTGAGGTGATTCGGTCTATAATTATTAATAATTTCTATATTATATGTGTCTAGTTGTAATTTGAACCAGGTTTCTGAAGGCATATGCTACACACCTGTGCCTCTTGACACGAACAGGTACACATTCTTTGTATTAGGTGCTGAACCTGAAATTGCGGTGAATGTGTCGGGTTAGTGGTCGAGATTCAGTTTCCTTTCGAGCGATTGTTCACGCCTCTCTTCTACAAAGCTGTTGCTTTGAACTGCAGTGGTCCGGTATTAAGCGTTTCCCAGCAAGCGGCATGTTAAGAATGATATAGTGTTTCAGTTTCAATTTCAAAATAGGTACCATCTGTCTTTCATGTGCTAGTGTTACTGCAAAGCCGCGCCAATCTTCGGTAGAGAGTTTGGTATGTGATTGAAAAGTTGGATAGGTCCGTGTAATTGTCAAATAATTTTGGTATTTATGATTATTACTAACGATTTTCCTTGATTGAGCGATACATGCCGCGATGCTATTGATTAACAATTTCAGTATATCGTGATATGCCACGACCATATCATAGCTGGTGGACGGAAGTCAGATAAATATGTGAAACATTACATTCTCAAAATTATCTATCGCAACAGCATCTTACATCATTTCCATATCGCATTTCTAAGGCATGCCCCAGTTAGCACTTAGCGAAGAATCGTTCAAAGTTATCATTTCAGCGATAAAAACTAGCGCTCATCTCAGAATGGTGAAATGTGCTGTAGATGTCTCTAACTGTTGTATCGATTATGAAGGACTGTTCCGCGTGCAATATGCGCCACGACTATTGGATCTCTGAGAGTGCTGACAGAGTTTCGATACCTCTAACGAGCTAGTCGAATTGTCCATCGCTCGATTTTCCGCGCATTTAGCCGTGAAAAACACCGCCTCTTTGACGCGCGGATTGGACGGCACCGTACGGGCCGGGTTGCTGGGGACGAGCTTATAATATGACAGGCGACTGTCCACTATAGATCTTCAACGCAGTCTCATAATTGCTCAAACACAATGCCAGCTTTCTAACCTAATGCATCGTATATTTAAGTTGTTCGACAAAATGGTTTATAACCGACGTTGACATACACATAGGATTGTGAAACTGTTTGTTATAATATGAAAACAATTATCTGAGCTGGTGACGCCGTTTCTTCAGAGTTATCTGATAAATATCGATCATTAATTTCCAATATCAACAATGGCATACAGTCCTTTCTTTCTCAACCGTACACCAACCGATTTTGGTATCAGTTCAATTCTTGCGTCTAACACATCATCTCCGGGATATCTATCATCGGCCGGGATGGCTTCACTGCCTCCCGGAGCTACTAACATGGCCCCTTCATTACTGCCCAAACTCTCTCAGGGCTTACTCCGCTCATCACTGAGTGCCATGGACATGTTTGCTCACCACATCCCGCATTCTCCTCATCAACAACACTTACGCGCCCTAAGGACCGTGGAGCCTCTGGATC
>CM067370.1:44288763-44301263 GCA_034401795.1 Chaetoderma sp. LZ-2023a | reverse complement strand
CAACGCAACGCATTACCATGGACCACCGCGCAACGCACCGCATTGTCAGCGACCATCACGTAACGCAACGCATTGTCATCGGCCCTTCAAGGCAACACATTAGCAGTAGCGTCTACAACTCAATGCATGCCCCTTTCCATCACACATTGTCAGCTGAACTGAAACGCAACAGATTCGCTGCAGCCAACATCTCAAAGTATTACCTGATATACAAAGCATTAGCAGACCCACATTGCACCACAGTAGCAGGACTCCGGCAGTTTTAGTTTCAGTTTTCCTTTTCACTCACGCTATTTAACAAAAATATAATTTATACATTGATATATAATGTATATGAGGTAAGGGTTATTTATACAAATATAAATATAATATATATATATATATATATATATATATATATATATATATATATATATATATATATATATATATATATATATATATATATATATATATATATATATATATATGTGTGTGTGTGTGTGTGTGTGTGTGTGTGTGTGTGTGTGTGTGTGTGTGTGTGTGTGTGTGTGTGTGTAGATCCTTAGATTATTATTATTATTATTATTATTATTATTATTATTATTATTATTATTATTCGCATAGCATTAGAATATTCAAATATTTATGAAAAAATTACAAAACTGTCTAAAATTGGATTGCAAACAAAATTTTTCAAAATGTCTGTCCATATGTTGTTAAGTCATATATTGACTTGATTTGATATTAGATTTAACTGAGATCCAATAGTTTATTAGATACCCATGACCGGTATAGGAATGTGCATTATGGATATTTCAATGGCGACTAGGCGTATAGTTTTTATCGGATCACCGCTATATGTGGGTTAGCCCTTATCATTGGCTCCAGGAGATGTCTGCTGATTTTTTGGGCCAAATGTAAAACGTCAAGTTTACGCTTACGGTCAACGTTACCAGTTTGTTTTTTTGCCGGAAACGAATACATGTTGGCCTGAACAGTTCAGTGGATATGTAGTAAATAAAAGTTACCCAAGCTCATCCCGTTATGGACAATTTTCGAACTGCGAGTACGCCCACGAGTTTTATCCCAAAGAAGCAGGATGACGTTTAGGTCAAAGGTCAAGGTCATATCTTAATGTCAAGATAACCCTATATGTCAGCAATGCTATATATTAGTTTCGATTTTATCAGAAATGAACTCCCATTAATCACACAAGTTCAATGATCATTTTAGAAGATACTGTCTAGCCTATATCGGCGTACAAACAGACGGGTAGGCCTACACTCTTCTAGGGAAAGGTTCAAAACAAAAATGTCTTTTCTTAAAAATAAATTTTTTCGCCCAATCGACTAGAACCTTAAAAAACTCCAAATTGCAAAAATTATTTTAGTTAGGTATAAATTTTATATTGGATCCCTCCTATAGTTTTTGAAAAATCAGAGAAATCAGAGAAATCTTTACCACATCGGCAATATAGGAAATGTATGATAGTAATCTTCGAACTGCATTTCCACATTGAGTTTTAAAGCGAATGTCTGGAAACTTGGCAGATATCTAGCATATAGTGGGCCCTATGGTTTGAATGTGCCAATCGTACTTCCCCCAACAAAACAGTTCATGTTTTCCACCCCACGATATTTCGATTCTTTTTAGCTCTCAGCTGAAATATTCGATTGATTCGAATATTCCTTCTTATAATTATATAAATATTACTGCTACTACTACTACTACTACTACTACTACTACTACTACTACTACTACTACTACTACTACTACTACTACTACTACTACTACTACTACTACTACTACTACTACTACTACTATTATTATTATTATTATTATTTTAAAATATATTATATTAACTACCTTGTTTGAAGATCTTTGCTAAAGTCAGAACTATCTTTCAGACACAGAAAATTAGAAATATAAATTTTGTGAAGTTGTAGTTTTAATTATTATTTACATCTAGTTACATGTTTTTCTAGATATTTTAACATATAAATAGTTTGTCTGTTACGGGAAAGTAAGGCTGGTGGGCGTCTTTGAAATAGTCGAATAATTTCTGAAGGCCGTTGCTTTTATGTGCCTCTTAATACAAAACCACCTCGAATGTTGTTTCGCTGACCGTCTAAATATGCCTAGGCTGCAAATTAAAATAATGTTTTTAATCGGAATATTATAGACATATGGTCAAACGCGAAGATATATAACTAGAGGCATTGCACGTTTTATTTGTAAAATTAAATTTATAATATTTCGCAATAAAATTTCAATCGCCTCAATTTATTTCAATTAAAATTCAATTATTTCCCGCAACGCCAGCAGCGATTATGCGCGTTATATTCATGGATTGATAATATATTAGTTTTGTTGCGAATATTCCAAACTTTTATAGTGTTTTAATCTGTGACTCGGTTTAACTCTCTGTCTCTTATTGCTGTTAATAATAATAATTATAATAATAATAATAATAATAATAATAATAATAATAATAATAATAATAATAATAATAATAATAATAATAATAAACCAAAATGAACTCAAGATGTTGACTCACGCTTTATGCTCGTTTTTTACAATGCACTTAGTAACCCCGTGACCTAGATAGTTGATGTCCGGTAACGTCAAACTCAAAGCAATCATAAACTGGTGTAATAAGAAGGCGTGTGCTAAAGCTGATGACACCACCTTCTTGCTTTCCAGAATTATGGCTGCAAATGTATATTTTGCTATGCATTTCGATCGTGACAGAGAAATTTGATGCTTTATCACGCAACGTTTATCCAGCTATAATATAAGTGAATGCGCCATATTTGATAATTCTAGCTCCTTGCGTTCCAGATTTATGGCTAAAGATGTCTATTTTCCGATGTACTTAGTGACCCATGACCTAGATGCTTGACCGATTGACCTGAAACTCATCTTTTGCTTGGACATCTACAGTATGAATCGATATAGGCAGACCAAATTTGGTGATTCTAACCTTTTGAACTCCAGAGATATCGCTGATAAACAGACAGACAAAAGGGGTGGGTGGGTGGGTGGGGGAGAAAAACAGACAACTCCAACCGCAATACTCATACTCATCATTGGCGGCGTGAACAATAATAATAATAATAATAATAATAATAATAATAATAATAATAATTATTATTATTATTATTTTTATTATTATTATTATTATTATTATTATTCGCATGCACTTTGATTGATACAAATGCGTATGCATAAATTATATTCATAAATTTTCACGTTTAATTTTTTGCAAACTAATTTTCTGCCAGCGATCATTACGGCCTAATTACTTTATATATTAAAAACGGTGATAAAATGGTAAAACAGTTTCCGTAAATTAAACAAATAGCTAAGTAATCTATAAATCCATTTAATCAAGATAGTTATTAATTTAAGATTCTGACAGGTTAATTATCATAAATTTAGTCTTTGCCTAAGATCATCATAACTTTCAGGAGGGCCGTTAAACGATAAACGACCAGGCTTAAAATTCTTTGCTTAAAAATCAGAAATTGTCTCATTTTCTCACACTTGTCCGTCTGCATGGACATCTTATCCGTGCATGCTCATCCACAATCAGTAGATTGTAGATAAAATGTTCATCAACACACCTGGCCTGTCACATCTCCTACCGTCGTGCCTCGCTCTCACACACCACCTAATATAATGACCTGCGTATTCCATGTATAAGTCATTTTATAGGCAATGTTAAACATCTGTAGAACACATCGCCTCGTTGCAATGTCGCCTCACAGAGTTATTGTACGAACTGAACTATCTGAGACACGGCATTAACCTGGTTGATGTTACGTGATGCTTGTTTCGTTGACTGAGGATGCGAAATGGTTCCGACTGGTGTTAAATTGTTATCACATGCCAACAAACACGGTTTTCCAGAATCATTAGAACTAGAAATATGACACATGAGGAAAATATATACATATATAATATTCAGTCACCTGTCCTTTCACGCAAAATAGTGACCGAGATCGTTGCCACTTCTGCTTATGTGGAGACGAGTCGGGACGTTGACCAATTGCCGAGTACATAGCGTGACGGGAACTTGCAGAAACATCTATTCAGCTGTTAAATGACATAATCTACAAGATGGTAACTCTCATATGCCCTTTGTAATGGCCTGAGTGAAATAAAGAAAACCGATGATGAAAGCTGGTTAACTAGGCCTACTGCGCGAGAAAGCCAGGTGTGGATGTTTCTCTGCCGCTATTTCACGTGCAACACGAGTACTCGCGTCAAATGCATCTGAAGAACCGTAGTTGTTGGCTGAATATAGTTAAACACGCGTTTGCCAATTTTGTTGCAGAATAATAAACAGATTTTGAGATGTGTCAAATCTAGTTTTCGCTCTATTTCCCCGATGATGTGCTTGTATATTTCATCTCAGAAAATAGCTAACACGTAGCCTACGAGTGTTGTATTACAATTGTTAACATAATGTCCAATGTCTAAGTGACTAGTAATCCCTCCAAATCTGCATTACAGTGATGGCAATTTAACGTGTAGTGAGCTTTGGGACGAGTTTATCCTCTTACTATTCAGTCCTGTACATATATTATGGCATATGTCCTATAGGTCATGTACTGCATTCGTATCATTTCAGATGAACAGAGAACTGTCCAGGATAAAGCTTTATATTATCTATGTATATAATGATTGTGTCATTTGATGCTATTGCGTGTCACATGACAACGTCATAGCATAATTTCCTTGGTCTACCTGCCATTACATAATGTATGTTAAAGGCATGATTACAAATAATAATAATAATAATAATAATAATAATAATAATAATAATAATAATAATAATAATTCACTTGGATCGGTGTGCGTTGACAATCTGTTCCACACGATTACGTGTATATGTTGACGTATTTCAAGCGCCCATCATAGCCTGAGACCTGACGCTGGTTGTCCATACAAAGCTATATATATATATGAACCTCTCCTCCTATGTCATAAGGCTCTGGAATGTGGGGTAGTTTATTTTGCTCGCTTACTACCAATGTGTACATAGAATACAATTATATATAAAATATATTCAATATATATTGAATATAATTAAAACCCAAAATTAATTGGTTTCTAATGGCTTCTCTTTGATCACATGTCAGTTAAGAATCTTTTCATCACCTGCGCACAAGCAACACGCAAACCACTTTTCCACACGTTATTGCGAATTTGAAGCGTTTTATGTACAACTCCTTTACGATCTTCGATAAAAAGAAAAGAGAAGTTACGCGGAAGTTGATAGACATCACGAGACCAATTCCTAGCATCTTACCTAACCATGCATATCGTGTACACATCCTTACACTGAAGCAGCTAATGTATCGACTAGAGTACATGACTAGTTAAGTAAGAGCCGTCGTAAAAGCTATTATACATATCGCCTATGATTGCAAGATGTTCTACTGAACTTAGCGTTCGAGTTCCCTGATTGACTAATTCCCACCCACGTGCGAGCGAGCTATACTATATAATCTTGGCACACGCAGTCAAGCTTGTGGGAACGATTGCCCGTGGAGTGCTGGAGATGTTTGATAAATTTGGGATCGACAGGTTATAGATCACGGCCACGGCGATCAAATTTAAATAACTATTTTGAAAACAATGTGCCTGAAAGATTCATTAGCCAATACCTCTGGTTCTACCGCAGAGATCGTAACCAGACGTGGATGGGAGGGTGCATGTTGGGTCCCAAAGTTGCATGATACATTTTGAGTTAAGGGTCAAAGGTCAAGAAAATGATTATTTTGAAAACCATGTGCATGAAAGACAAATCTGTCAATAACTATGGTTATCGGCCACCTAATACAAATATTGATAAGTGACAAGTCATATAAGAGCATGTCCCGGATCTTAGCACAAATAAAACCATAATCCTACTTCGGGGCACAAACGAAAACCTGTTTAGCCTGACTAAACATCACTTACGTAACATAATTATAATCACTGCATTTGTGTTTCATCAGCTGACAAATTAAGTAACTAGGCCTGTATCGAATACCTTGCTCGATCCAATAATAATAATAATAATAATAATAATAATAATAATAATAATCAAAGAATACCAACAGATAGCACTGGCATGTCTGTCACCTTTCCGTAGAGATCACACCTCAATTTTTTTGGTCCTAATATCTGCAATCCCGAAACATAAACATCCAAGCGACAGATCTAGGACTATGGAAAAACTGACTGGGATAAACTTAGGGATGACTTGGCCAACGCATCCTGGAATATTCTTCTCAATGAAACTGATGTTGACAGATCGTGTCATATCATTACCACAAATATTATTCACGCAGCTAATGCATGCATACCCAAAAAATTGTACCACTAAACTTAAATGATAAACCGTGGATGTCAGAAAAATTAAGCACGAGATGAGGATCAGAGAAAAAGTGTTTAAGAATTTAAGGAAAACAAACCAAGAGCACGACATAATGGAATCCAAGAAGCCCTGGAATCATGTAAACACTCTAGTTCGGGTGGCCAAACAGGAATTTAGAGACAAAACGGGTGAGAAAATACAAAATGGACGTACAGGCTACAATGAGTGGTGGAAAGTGAGCAAGTATTCACTATCTGACACTAATTCAAACTTTAATTAAATGCCACCCCCTCAACCGTCAAGATGGCTCGTTCACATATGATCTTCCTGAGAAGGCTAATATTCTTAACAAGTCTTTTTTCAGTATTGCTACAATAGATGACTCCCAAGCCCAAATACTCGCTCTGCCAGTATATATGCAGAAGCATCCCTAAACTAGATTACTCTAGCAAGTAGCAACCACTGATATTTTAGGTGTACAATCTAAACTGGACACGTCGAATGCAATTGGTCTTCACATGATAAGTCCAAAACTACTCGTAGAGGCTAAACAACCTTTAGCCACTATCTTGGCGAAATATTTTTACATTTCTCTTAGAAATTCTCATTTTCCAGCTTCATCGTTGGTCGATAAAAACTTATGTTCAAATTATCGACTTATAGCACTGCTGGACTGTTTAAGTAAGGTCGGCGAAAGGACTGTTTTTAAATACGTTTACAATTTTCTTAGAGAAGTCTGACTTTCCTCCTAAACAGTCAACCATCAATCAGTTATTAGATAGTTATACCGATATTGTCGAGCCCCTTGATAATCAAAAGGAAGTAGTGTTTTATCTTTTTTATATATCCATAGCATTAACAACCCCACCCCACCCCACCCCTGAGTATTCCAACGTGACTTGCTGCAGAAATTAGAACAATTTGGCATTATTGGAACACTACTTGCATGGTTTCGAAGTTAACTCGAGCATCGTCATCCGCGAGTAGCTTCATTAATGGGCGTGAGTCTATGTTACTTTCGTTGTATTCTGGTGTTCCGCAAGGCTCCGTACTTGGTCTGCTACTGTTTTTGTCTTTATAAACAACTTACCCAGTGATATTTTAAACAACATTAAGGTGTTTGCTGATGACGTCCTTGCCCCCCCCCCTCTCTCCCTCTCTCTCTCTCTCTCTCTCTCTCTCTCTCTCTCTCTCTCTCTCTCTCTCTCTCTCTCTCTCTCTCTCTCTCATATATTATAGTTTTGTAATTATATTATATATGTCCGGTAGATGCAGTTATAAAAACTTATCGTACTTCCACTTCCTTAAATTATTTTAAATCTTTAAGCCGTGTCTTTAACCTTTCTCAACATTTTCAATAAATATATTTAGAAATACTTAACAACGTTATTTGAAAAGGTGTTTGCGTCGATACAATTTGGAACAAGACAACCAATTTTAAATCTAAGTCAATTAATCAACAAACTACAATCAGATTAACATTCTATTACTATAACCTACAATGTTGGCACACATGTGGCGTATTACTATGACAATTTCATAATGACCTACCCTAACTGGAAACATTGATATACTAATATGTTTTGGGGTCATTTTGGAGGAAATCCTTCTCTTGTAGACTTGATCAGTACATCGTGTGCGAAGATATCAGTGACCAGCATGTTAGAAAACATCAAGCCACTCGTAGACAACTTGGAGAAGTTGCATATATCGCTGCATCTCAAGGCTAGAGCAATACCCTCTGCGCAGGGGTGTCTGGTGGGATTCCCAGACCATGGCCAAACATAGACATGTTTGTTGTGCCGCTTTCCCTGGGGAGCGAAACCGTATGGCGCATGGTGTATAACTCGTCATTGGAGATTATGCTGTCCGGCCAGGGAGATGTTTGGTGATAGTACGAATGTAAGTGCAGTGGCATGCATCAAGCTAATCGTGAACTGCCTTTGGAGCGGCCCATCTGTTATAATTGCACAACATCAGTTACACACATGTTTTATCATACAAGCGTAGGTTTTGTCCTGAGGGGACTTTAATCTGCGAATCCATAGTTCCCAAAAGGACTAAACTGGACTGGACTGGACTGGACTGGACTGGACTGGACTGGACTGGATTGGATTGGACTGGACTGGACTGGACTGGATTGGACTGGACTGGACTGGACTGGACGAGGACGTAAATACAGTTAGAAATACCTAACAACTTTATCTACAAAAATGAAACATAATGTTTATGTCGACATAATTCTAGAAGAATATCAAACACTAATATTCTGTTTGTTGTTGCTCTTGATGATGATAATGATCATGATGGTGATGTGTGGTGATGGTGGTGGTTGTGGTGGTGGCGGCGGCAGCAACGGCGGCAGCGGTGCTGCTGCATGATGATGATGATGATGATGATGATGATGATGATGATGATGATCATCATCATCATCATCGTTAAAGAGTTTTCAGCATCAGTGTGGCCGATACAATTATCACCTGATTACATAGAATGCGACGCGCCATAACGTCCCGTCTAATTAGCAAGTGGTATACCCAAGTGTGGAATACATCGTAATTAATATTCACAAACAGATGAGCCTGAATAAAAGCATTAATAAAGCATATTTTATCGCATCGTGTCCAGCATCCGTGCAAGAGCAACAATAGTCAGAGATGATGATCCGCGCTAACAATGCGAACGCTAATTATCAGCCAGGGTATATATAAACAAACTTTAGCTGCATGTTAACAAGCTCCGTCATTCTCACCACCGCTGCTGCCGCCGCCGCCGCATCCGCCGCCGCAGCCGCTGCCGCCGCAACCGGCGCAACCAGCTGCCACCACCACCACGATCATCAACATCATCGTCGTCGTCACTATCACCATCAACTCCACCATCGCCCAAAGTGCCATCATCCACATTAACGTCGTCAGCCTGTTGTATTGTGTGCGTGGCCTTAGTTTATTCTCCGTGCACCAAATCACAATACATTTAGTCAATATATCCTCTTAATTGTCAGATCGCTTTACTTTTTATCACAATTGCCCATTAATTATCGAGTAGAATAGAGCTGGACAAACGACATGTTTGTTAATATATTTAGGCAAATTACCGTACCGCGTTTAAGCGACGATTGTATAATAGTGTGTGCGCACAATGTGGCTGATGGCTGGATACTATGTAGTTATTAACTTAGCAGACAACGCTCTCTAACGATCGTATTGAGAGGAAACAGAAGCTGCCTGCTTACCGATCCACGGGGAATACATATTATCACGTGATTAACTTTGTCTACACATAGATAATTTTGACCAGCACAAATGAGAGGCTTGGCGTATAGCGTAACATATAGGATCAAATAAGTGCCAATCAATCATAATAGCCACCAAGTATGAGTTATTCCATGGTATTGTTAACCCGTCTATCAGTCCATGACTGTACCGATCTGTACTCTGCAATAGTTCCATTAGCAATCCATATACGCACTTATATTTTGAGAAGTTGTAAAATTTAATTGGACATCGACATTTTTAAATCTATGATTGACTACAAACCACCGATTAAATCTGGGGCCCCTGCCTCTTACGACCCAGCAACACATATTTCATGACAAAGATGCTAAACAAACACAACACAAATGGAGCATTTACTGACTTCTTTAATCGCTCTAACCACACCCTGTGGAGACAACTCGTCTCTAATGGTCACGCGGTGGTGCTGCATTATGGGATTGCTTAAATCAGGTTGGCAGATTGTTATACCATATAGTCATAAAAATGTGTGATGTATTGTTTTACATTAAGGCGTGTCTTTCCGTCGTACAAGATCAAAGTGAGCGGCATGGACAAGAAAGCGAAGTACATCCTCCTCATGGACGTCGTGGCAACCGATGATTGTCGCTACAAGTTCCACAACAGTCGATGGATGGTAGCCGGGAAAGCGGATCCGGAAATGCCAAAGCGGATGTACATCCATCCAGACTCGCCCTCTACCGGTGAACAATGGATGCAGAAAATCATATCCTTTCACAAACTCAAGTTAACGAACAACATCTCGGATAAACACGGATATGTAAGTATGCAACATAAAACTACCTCTCCATGCACGTCTCTCTCTCTCTCTCTCTCTCTCTCTCTCTCTCTCTCTCTCTCAACCTATCACTTTTACAATCGCGTCATTTTCGCATCAGTATCACACCGCATACCATTATTGATGTACACAATGGTCATGATATCAGATTCCACCAATACATGACGGCTTGAATAAGAGATTTTTCATTCATGAACATATAGACCTGGGTTTGCACGGCAGCGGTGTAGATTGGATATCGGTTGCCTAGTTTATACATCAACAAAATACAATCAATTTATTAAAAATATTCTCCATGTTGTAGATAGATTCGTTTGCTCGCGCTCTTAACGGCCTGCTTGTTTTGGGTGATGGTCGAGGTTAGCCGCATGGAAATTATGATAGTGTGATGATACCTGATAATGATATGTTTCATGAATTAACGTGGCCGCCGCGGAGTTGCAAAGGGTGGGAAGTAGTCGATATATTAACTATGTAATATTGATTCTCAAGCTACCGAATACAGCAGATGGTGCGCATGGTTTTCTTTAAGCACATGTTCTATTATTAACATGCATTCAGTCAGAGTCATTTGTCCGACCTGTGTGTGAGTGAACGATTTCCCGATAATCTCGTCGCTAAAACGATATGTACAGGACAACCTCTAGTCACATGACACAAGATCAAGTTGTTGCACACCAATGTGTATTAATCTGCCATAAAATCCCCATATAATTTCGGTATTTCTCGTGTGATTGCGTGACGGATTGTGCGATTTTGAGGGCCAGCGCGTGCACTTATTAGTCACTCTCGTCACATATCAAATGTCATAGTGAAATTATGATGTCGTATTCAGGTGATAGAGGTTTTCATTCTAGCACATCACATATTTTAAGATTGCCTACACACAATAGCCGACAGTATGTTAATTAGTCTAAAACAATTTGACTGAAAGTAGCTTTACGGAACAACTGTTGTCTACTAGACACAGTTATCACTCTGAAGACCAACAGCGTGAATTGTAGGGGTTTATGTAGCACATTATTAACATTGGATCATTTAGAGTGGAAATCGTTCCGTAGTCAATTGCACGCCGCCATTACATTTATTAATTAACTTATTTATTTGTTTATTCGTTTGTTTATTTTGCAGGTAATTTTGAATTCGATGCATAAGTATCAGCCTCGATTTCACATTGTTCGAGCTAATGATATTGTGCAATTACCGTACTGCGGCGTTTCGTACCTATATATTAAAGAGACAGACTTCATTGCTGTAACCGCATATCAAAATGAAAAGGTGAGATACACTCACGCGCGCACACACACCGCGCGCGCCGTACACACTCGCGTGCACACGCACGCGCGCGCACGCATCCACGCACACCATTATTGAAAGATAATAACGGACTGACTCAACAATCATGTCATAATTAAATAAAATAATAATAATAATAATAATAATAATAATAATAATATCATCACATTTTAATGATTATTAGGCCTACCATCATTTGCATAATATTACTAATTCTTGAAACGAATTTACTGTCACAGCGATAAAAATAATTGCGATAGGTATTTTTTACTTATAAAGGTTTTGCCATTCTCTCCAGACAAATAATTTTTTTAATGATATGGAGGAATCCGATCTGTCGCTCGGGTATCTGACGTCATAATCAAAATATATGGCAGGTTAGCTGTCATCAAACTAATCTGGCTGCCCGTTGTTGTTGTCTAACATCCACCCAGTCAAATTATATTCAAAATATCAAACAGTTTACCTGTATAGTTTTCTTGGAAATTGATGGAGAGGGGAGTGACAACCTAAATATTTGTTGTTTTCAGGGCCTGCATAAATATCCATGGTGCATGTTTATTTGGTCTGTTAATATAATGATTGCGTTGGTATTTACAAATATTCTGTATTCTGTATAACTTTCACCAATGCACATTTTCAATAGGATTAAATTTACAGAAATGCGACAACCTGGAAGTACAGTCGGGCAATCCTAATTTAAATGGCACACTTGCCCCTGGGGGCAACAAGATATTTTTCTAATTTTCGGGCCCTGAGGGAACATCGTCGTGTCGTG
>CM067370.1:44252406-44288263 GCA_034401795.1 Chaetoderma sp. LZ-2023a | reverse complement strand
CGGAGCTAAACAAAGGCGGATGTATTTCTTAATTCCTTTAACTACCGGTTATTCTGATGTTTCACAAATTATTATCAATAACATTTTCCGCGAAATTAAGCTGCCATGAATGGAAGTACCCATGGCCACAGGCATGTCAATAAACGGCAGCGAGCGCACTTCTGGACAATGGATGTCATGTGGAGATAAATGGATATCGGCAACCATTCAGTAGAGATTTTATATTACTCTGGTTTTATTATAATATTGCATACAAAGGAATTAAGCAAGTACAGATACAGCATTATAAGACAAATTCACCAAAATAAATAGCAGCAAGTATTTCGGAGAAATCCTAGTCTCGCGGCTTGTCATTTTCGATTACCTTGACCGTTGACCATTTAGCCCAACAGATTAAGTGTTCTTCAGGATCATCAAGGCAACCTGGCTTCCATGCCTGGTGGAGACCTCTCCAGCAGAACTTATTCTGTTATTCTTATTGAAGCACCATGCTGTTGGCATTTGACCTTTTTAACCCCAGAATCAAAAATCTCCTTCTGGACCATAGTGGCAACCTCTCATGCAAGTCTGGTGAATCTCGCTAGGTCAACGGCGCAAAGACCAATATTGAGGTGCATATTGGCGCACTCATTGGCCAACGGTGCATAACCAATATCCAAAATCTATATTGGCGCAGCTCGTTGTTGGTCGACGCCGTATGGACAATATCAAAATGACAGGCAAAGGTGTAGCGTGTGTAGGTGGTATTGATGTTGAAACGTTTGGTACCAATTATTACTATGAATAATGCAAAGAAGCTTTGGTAGCAATGGGTCTGTGAAACTGGCGTCTCACTTCGCTTAATTACTGCAATGAAAGGGAAGACAGTAAATCATCGCTTCTCGCTTTTCTTGCCGTAGTCTATGGCAATAGAAAATCTGACTGTCTTTCCTGAACCCCGTTCAAGGAAATAGCCTTGATAATTTCCAGCATATAACATAAAATTGGTGTTTATGACGTTCCTCTGTTAGGGACTAATCAAATAGCGCCTCTAGTCCAATTAACCAGCGGTGCCATTTATAGGCTTTTAACTGCAAACTACGCGAAAAATCTCGAGATTTTGTCGCCCTTTTAGATACAAGAAATAGATCGCTAATACTATTACAGCGTAAAGCACAACGGAAGAATGAGTCTGCGTGATTGAGAACAAATAGAACGCTGATTACGTTATAATTACAGCGATATCTCACTTCCAATGGCGATAATAAATTAACAGCCATTGTCATAATTATATCTAGCTGTTTTCGAATTAGAATGCGAACATTTAGTGCTAGTTCTGTTCATTTAGAACGTGCATATAGGGCACATGTATTTACTGAATGGCTAAATTATAACAAAAGGAATTATACGGATATTTCAACGTTTTTGGCTGAAAATCTCAGAAATGGTGCATATAGTTGACTAGCTAGTTAACTATTTCAAGTTCTACTGGGATTTAGCTAATTATAGTTAACTATGGTTCGCCAATCGAACTTGACCATTGTCTAACTCATCTATAATGCCAATAGGAGTGCCTCTTTAGTACATTTTGGCGATATGGATCATTGTGTATTCTATACACGTGTCGTAATTTTGCAAAAATCTGTAATACTATATAGTCACGAGAGTTTATTATAACGGTTCTCATTTCACCATTTATTTAGGCTGGTGACCTTGTAAGTTATTCAGCACTATCCGTCATAGGAAGAGCCGATTTTTGCCGTATATATTCTCAAAACTCTCCAGTATTTGAACTGCATAGAAGGTCAGCTATCAATATTCGGTTATGTTACTTTGTAGTCTGATCTTGGTCTTTTTGCTATACTGTTTAGATTTCCAGATCGGCTGGAATGGATCTTTCCAGTTTTAGCTATGCCTCACCCATCTCTATCTAAGCTCCACCCACACCTTGCTCGTGTTGGGATCGATCGATCTCTGAACTTCCTGACTATCAAATTCCAGAAAACTATGCAGGTAAGCTGTTGAATATTTTGAAACTTCTTTGACTGGGACATAGGCAGCAACAGCGCCCAGTTAAATTAGTTTCAAAATATTCAGCAGCGTGTTTCTTAAATAGCAAAACGCGTACAACGTGTCAGACTACTAAGCTTTAAAAGACCGGAATCAGTCATGACATCATGATTATGACGTCAGCGTGCACGTCGCGTAGTTGATTATGACGTCATATGATTGAGTGAGGAAATGAATTCATGAATTGTCTGATTGCGCCTGGAATGGTATTGAATATATATTTATCTAATGCCTATTGTGATAATAACTGTATAGCCAAAATATGTGAAGTATTAAGTCGACTCCGACTCGTTTCCATCTGTGGCTAGCGGATTAGGGACATAGCATTAATGTTTATCATTCGCTGCATAGATGGTAAGTGAATGGGTTCAACGATGCCCATTCTCTCCTAAGACTTGTTGATTTATCTTTGTCGGTTTGGTTGCCTTGGTATATTCCCATGCAGCGATTTATTACGTGATGTTTTACCATTCATTATGACTAGCTGGACTTTCTTCACTTCTTCGTCAGTTTAGCGGGACGGATGTCTATTCTATGGACATATTGGGTTCCTGGGTTCAGGTTGTTTTAGTACCACTTGAAAGTGATGAATACGTTGATGTGTTGTTCCACCAGCAGCTGGCAAGGGATCATTACAGGTCAGGTGCAAACCTAGTCCTAGTTCTCTGACTTCATCCAATGCCAATTCTGATACACCGGGTCTCACCTAGCGTATCAGAATCGGCATATGGTGAAGTCAGAGAACTAGGACTAGTGCAAACCTAATATCGCTTGCACTGCACAGCTATCTAGTAATCCGGAATTATGGAATAGACCCTGCACAGTGCTGCAGCTAGCCCCATGTTACCAGTCTCCGTCTTCATAAAGGTCTCTTGCCTTGTACTCATCGCAATTTATGGACCCCCACCCCTCTCTTTCTTAAAACCTGTGTAACATTGCGTTTAAAATCTTCTTCACTTTCCACTTTCTATGGTCCTTCACTACCGTTGTTGAAAGCTGTGCCTGTATAGGGCAATAATGGTGAGCATTTACGCAATATACTTTAATTCCACCATCCATCTACACATGCACCACCCCATATCCCTGTCACTGAATCGTCACTAATTAAGACGAATGGCAGTTATTATATGGCGTATACGCATACTCGCTGATATTGTCAGAACGGAAGCCGTGAATTTTAGCCACCAGCCGTGAATATTAGCAATAAAATATGAAATAGATATGCTTATGAACGTCAGCCATGTCTTTAGTCGGAGGCGAGTCTGAGCTATTTAGAGAGAATCACGGTTGATCAGATATCAGTATCGTGTCATCAAACGGTAATTTGAGCAAAACACTTGCTGCGGAATTGACAGTTCATGCGAAAATATAATAGAAAACTTTGAAGTATACGGTCTCAGCAGGTGGAATACTAATTAACAACATGAAAAGAATATTTCATCAACAACACAAGTGGATGTATGCTGCTAGAATGACTAGGTGGCAACATTCACAGATTGTGGCGAACTTATGTTTCTTTATCGACCACTCCTACAGACATGAAATGTATATGTAGGCCCTACTAAAGCATGTTTACCTATTAGTCTGGCAGCTAATGTAGAATCTTCAACCTAGTCCAAAGTTCTTTGTTTTCCCCTCTGTTAATTATTCTTGTACGTGATATATATTCTCCCGTGCGTGCGTGCGTGCGTGCGTGCGTGCGTGCGTGCGTGCGTGCGTGCGTGCGTGCGTGCGTGCGTGCGTGCGTGCGTGCGTGCGTGAGTTGGTGAGTAAGTGGGTGGGTGGGTGGGTGGATGGGTGGGTGGGTGGGTGGGTGGGTGGGTGGGTGGGTGGGTGGGTGGGTGGGTGGGTGGGTGGGTGGGTGGGTGGGTGGGTGGGTGAGTGAGTGAAGTGAGTGAGTGAGTGAGTGAGTGAGTGAGTGAGTGGGGAGAGAGAGAGAGAAAGAGAAAGAGAGAGAGAGAGAGAGAGAGAGAGGGAGAGAGAGAGAGAGCGAGCGAGCGAGCGAGCGAGCGAGAAAGAGAGAGAGAGAGAGAGAGAGAGAGAGAGAGAGAGAGAGAGAGAGAGAGAGAGAGAGAGAGAGAGAGAGAGAGAGCGAGCGAGCGAGCGTGCGAACGAGAGAGAGAGAGAGAGAGAGAGAGAGAGAGAGAGAGAGAGAGAGAGAGATGAGAGAGAGAGAGAGAGAGAGAGAGAGAGAGAGACAATGTGTCCACGCTATGCAACTTGTTCGCCTGCATCTGGAGTGTTATGTCAAGAATGGCACAATACACTGAGGCTAGACATTTGACGTGGTATGTAATGTAAGATTGCTGTAAGCAGTCGCGAATTAATGAGCGATCATGAGTAACAGTCTTGGCGAATCCATCACAAGGCGGAAGATGACAGAGTAAAATCAGGTGCCCAATATGTCTTCATTGCCATCGATTAGTTCTTGGACTGGACAGGCTTTAATATAAAAACAAGAGACAACGTAATAGTCACGCCACTTACCAACAATCAATGGACAGCAATGTCGACTGTGCATGAAATCCTTTCAAAATCAGTTTCCATTCAGCAGCACTTATGTCATGAGAGAATTGCTGTTGTTATTGACCAAGCGCGGTATGTTAAGACACCAGAGGTGGCCTAAAAGTTAAAACGAAAATTTGAGAGTAGTGTGCTGATGATGACAAATTTTCACATCAGTTTCAATCTGTTGTCAATTATCGTGAAACTGTCCCGTGATGATGATCCTCTGGACCTGGCCTTGAATCTGGAGCGGTAGCCGGTAGTCTATTCTTACTAGCGGTAGTCTATTAGTCAAGTGGTAGATAAAAAGCAGTACAACAAAGGTGTCAGTCTCCACTAACTCACACACGAAGCCCTGGTGCGACATGCTTGGGCGGGATTTATTAAATGGTTGGGTATGAACCAGAATGTAGACCGTCACAATTTGGAAGACATATTACGTTCGCGTATATTGTGACAGATCTATTCGTGTGCAGACAACCTTGAACCCAGTATGAATAACCAATCATGCCAAGGGATTTGCATGTAGTTCTGGCTTACTTTGACCTTCTGCAGCGAGAAAGTGGCCAATTGGCTGCATTCTGGATGACTTATGTTGATATGGTAGAAATACTGCTTGGTCTGATATGTACCTGAATTTAGCGTGTATCTTGGACTAGATATATTGGATTATTGGTGTTTCGCATTGGACAAAACGAACTATTCCAGATAATTACCGATGTACCCTGTCCAGATAACCAATTTGGAGATGCATTCTCAAATACCCATGCTCATCTTCTCAATGGTGGGCTTTCAGTCCAGCTTAGATACGCAAATCGGTTTGCCAGAATAGTCATTGATTAGGCTTTAGAAGAAACAGTTAATGAAGCTACTAAAACCACTGGAGGACATTAGACCCTAGTCTAAAGCAAGGCACCCTGTCCCGCTTTCATCTAATGGTTGAGCTCAGGGCAAAAGGTCTACGGCAACTTCCGGAACTAATATCAGCACTGAGTCCTGGTCTAGGTCATGCTGCTCTACAGAAATCCAGAATCCAGAGTGATGAAAATGACGTGGCATCGATCATCGATATGTTCGAAAACAACTGGACAAATCCGTTTTCAAACCAACCATGAGATCTAGTTAGCTTATCAACAGGCGTGGCAGCACCAGCGAATGTGAGCGGTGACTTATTGAAAAACAGCGAAAAAAGAGAAGAGGCCTTAGGATACTGGTAAAAAAGTAAGAGGTTCCAAATTGTGTGATTCAATAAGGAAACTGGTTACAAACATTTAGTGCCTTACAGAAAGACAGCTTTAACCAAAGTGGTACAACAATGAGATCATTTTGAAAGCAGACACTCCACTTTTGGACACATCCTTCTAATTGCTCAGAACAGAAACGAAACTTAGACACGAAAGAAGGTCTTTGCGCACCACCCCTTTCCTTTGGCCCGAAGCCATAAGCACTGGCCAATGGAGATGGAAATAGAAAAAAATAACAAACAAATCGAAAAAAACAATTGTCAAGGTTGAGTTCCTCTCTGATCCTCGGGCAACAATAAGTGATGCCATGGAAGCAGTGCAAAAGATTCATGGTGAAAATCTGACGCTTGATGAATTCTCCGATATGATCCTGAAGAAATCTGCAATGATAGCCCATTAACTGAACGAATCGATATAGTATTTACCTTCTACGAAGAACAGTCTGTTAAGGCGGCTGAGCAGGTCAATCATAGTTTCTAAACACAGAATCGTATTTAACAGGATAATGCAAGGAGACAGAATAAGGAAATGGACAGGATGTTGGACCGATCATGCACCTAATTAATTCAGCTTCTATGCACCACCATCATATCGACGCTGTAGGCCAATGCACCCTTATCGCACTACCCACGCCCAAGAAGCGACCTGGACCTCAGCTAATCTTCGGCCCATTGTGCCCCTCAACAGCATACGGAAAATCCTATCCAATGTTACTCTCTGCCGCATCCGAGACAAGATCGATGACCACCGAATCATGTCAAAGTGGCTTCAAATCTGGACACAGCTGCGCAGACATTGTACGGGCTCAACGCTTGCTTGTAGTCATGTCTAAAAACGGGCATTGACATGTCACGAGCCTTTGACACAATTAAACGCTCAAAGACCCTAGGTGTACTACGCCAGGCCAGTTGCAATGAAGATGAGCTACGCCTAGTAAGACTACTGCTTGCAGACACTAAGCTGAGAGTACGAGTCAAGTCAGTAAAGTCTGTTTGAGACATCAATCGGCTCCCCACATGGGGATGGTCTATCTCCGGAGCTTTCACCTGCTACCTTGCTGCCGCATTGAAATCCGTGTGGGAAAGTTCCACAAGACCAAACCCCCACCCCCACCCCCACCCAACCACCCTCCTCCCAGTGTCAATACTGGTTATGCCGCTAGAGATGGAATATGCCGATGATGTGGACTTCATAGACGAGCGAAAGAAGCCCCCTGACGAACTTCTCCCAATAGCTGCAAGCAAACTAAAAATTGAGAATCTCTATGAATAAATCCAAGACAGAGTTCACCCACATATACATATCTACAAAGTGTGAAACTAAGGAAAATGACGATCCACTTCGTGGCGGCGAACCATGGAGGAAAAGTAAAATCCTGCGCTCATTGCTTTGCAGTACGGCTAACATTGCTGCACGCTGCGTCATGGAGAACAAAGCTTTCCAGTCCCTCTGGAAGCTATGGATTCGTAGATCAAAGATGCCCTTGAATAAAAGGCTACGTTTATACAATTGCAACCTACGTATCCTTGATGCTGTATAACTGTAACAGCTGGGCAGCTCCAAAGGCAGTGCTAGACAAACTCAATGTCTGCCACTGCAAACACCTACGCACCATCACTGGCCACCGATGGCCAGACGGCATAATTTCCAATGGTGGATTATACAAGATGTGTAATACGTTGCCGCTGTCTGTAAATGTCACCCAGTAAAGATGGTCCATGTTTGGCCATGTGCTAAGGATGTCAGAAGAGATACCAGCACGGGGAGCCTTGGAATTAGCCCTACTCGGAGCCAGCAAATACAAAGCCAGGAGAAGACGACATTGCATAAATCTGCTAAGCGTGCTATGAGGTGACAGGAAGGAGGACCCGGTACACTCAGGTCGAATGGACCTGAGGAAGCTAAGGATTTCGGCTGTGGACAAGACATAATGGGGGAACGCGAAGAAGGACTGATCGCAGCTGTAGGATGTTTCTACTAATAAAGCCGCAGAATACAATTAATTCGTACATACATACATGATGTTGGCAAGCACGGAAACCAAGAACAAACTTATTATGTTTCTATCAGAAAACTGGAAGGAACTCGAATTAGAGAGAAACTTGGTGACACTAAAATAATGGTAACTTCCGGCGAACAATATTTCCATATAGCAAAGGATGATATGACAGAGGTTGCTAACCTGGAAGCTAACCATAAATAAGCCTATACAAGGATGCTGATCTATGCTTAACGTACAGCTGCTACTGATCTGATGTGATTTCAGAGGATACTGATGTATTTCTTATTCCCATTGGCCTACATTCCGGGTTGATGACCAAAATCCTGCTAGGACGTTTTAAAAATCGGATCTAACATAATGACATCTCAAGATTGGGCAACATTTGTTTGCACAGTAATGACGGCATTAATTGGTGTTCATGCATGCACAGAATATGACTCCGTCAGATCCTTCGCTAGTCATGGTAAAGTAAAGGCACTCGATTTTATCTGCAAGAACCAGATATTTAGGGAAGCTTTAATTTTATGAACATTGGGCAGGTGTGCGCGTCAGAGAAAGGATACACACATTCACCAGTAGCCTGTATAGTTTAAACACACATGTCAAAGATGTCAAGATTCTCATGTATGAAATCTTTGGCTCGAAATGGGGATCTTTTATCTACGCAACTGCCCTCGTGCACAGAGGCATTAAAACTACACACAAGTACACGCGAACTACTTAACTACCATCCGGAGAAGAAGTCTCCACAATTCACCTGGTATATCTTCTCCGATAGACGTGCGGGGTTGGGTTATGATAAAGGGACACGTAGAAATATTCTGGCTTACCGGAGCACCAGCCCAAGGCATTGTTTTAGCGCCCATACCATTTAAATCTCCTAGAAATTGTAATGAAGATGGCCCCAGTGTTGAGGAGGAGGACGAGGAGGTAGTGGTGGTGGAGGAAGAGGAGGAGGAGGTGGTGGGGGTGGAGGAGGATGAGAAGGAGGGGGAGGGGGAGGAGGAGGATGAGAAAGAGGAATACCAAGATGACAGTGGTAGTGATGAGGACTAAACATTGTTACGTTGATAAGTTTTGTATTTTAATGAGGTTGATTTGATGGACAAGTGTGAAGATAAGATAAGATAAGATAAACCAAAAGATGCTTTTAAAACTTTTTCGTATTATTTTTTGACAGTTGGAACAGACTCTCATGATTTAAAACATTTCAAACTACATAGAAAAAAACAACAAACTTATTCAAATTATAAAATACATTTTAGAACACTCCCTGTTATGTAAGAGCAGTTTATTTGAGATCAGGTGTTATTTTACCCAAGACAGCCAAAAACTACTAATACGTTATTCGTAAATATCTGCCTACAGATTCCGATAACATCCAAAAAACGTGATGTAATACTTTTGTGTATGTGTATACCTTATTAACCACTCTAGGTAATCTATGACAGAAAACTGCCTACATCTATTAAGTATTAATTGTCGGACAACTTTCGAAGATCGGTCATGAAAAGAAAGTTAAAAACACCACTTTCATCAAGGACTGCTTAGCTTTCCGAACAGCTAATAGAATATGAATAGAAAAAATATATAGCGACTATTTTAAGCCCAATTGCACGTCCATATGTCATTCCTGCAGTGGGTTATAAGCCTTTTCCCATTTCCTTCCATTTTGGTGAAATTTGGGCGGCTATCTTTAAACATGGCCGTCAAAAACGGTCATATAGCTAAATGAGCAGGAAGTAAATCAAGTGATTTCTGACACTTCAGATATCAAGCTAACCAAAGATGACGGTAACATCCGTTCTCCCTTCTGGTAGTGAAAGTATGTCTGCCATATGGACTCTAGCGGTCCATGGGCTTCTTAACCATCATGTATGCTTGAATAAAGCGGGCACGCTCATGTGAATGGTTACGCATCAGGAAGATATCTGAGAATTGTATTAATGATTTCTAGATTTGTGTGTGATTCTGTCCCATGTCCTGCATATGGACCCGTGTAAGACTAAGTCCTTGTCAGCATGTTCATGGTCAATAGACGGATCCATTTCCGCCAATTTATAGCTAAGCTCTGCCCATCTTTTACGCGGGTTGGAATCTATTTGCATACTTTGATTCCCGAATTCCCACAATCCTAATTTCAAGGTAATGAAATGCACGCAGGTAAGCTGTTTTGAAACAAAGTTGACGTGGTGATGTTGCTGCCCGTGGCCTGTGGCACCAACACCGCGCAGTCAAATTAGTGTCAAAATATCCAACAGAATGTTTTTTAAATTGTAAATTTATCAAAGGCAAGCAATTCGTAGACTTGACAGACCTTTCGAAGTCCATGAGCATTATGTCATTTTGAGTGTGATGTCAAGTAACAAGTTACGTCTTTTCTCTATCATAGCGTCAGATATTTGAGTGACAGCTCAGATCCTTCAATTATTTATCATTTCGGAGAGAAATTACATCAAACCTCATTTCAGCCGGCTTATATCCTTGGTTAATGAAGATTATTCGAATCCCATATTAGTCAGAAGCAGTAGTCCTACAATGTATGCATCCAGCCATCCGCCCACCCATCCAACAATGTGTACAGCATTCATCCATCCATCCATCCATCCATCCATCTATCCATCCATCCATCTATTGATCGGCAGAACCAGTCACCCTTTTAGCCGGGGTCTGGATACGCCTCAGGTAGCAGCTTTTTTCTGTCTCATCAGACCATATATTCGCATTGCGTGCCAATATTGGAAATAGAGTCTACATCTTTTCACATTTGTGCGGGAGTTATGTCTCCATCCAGTATATAGATCTGCGGGTATGGTATAATTGTTTACACGACAGTCTTTTATCGCCACACCAGCCAGACAGGTATGTTGTGAAAGTGATTATCTTGTACCATTATACGGTAATGGTACCTGATTACACTAATACTCATAAGTACGTCACGGTTACATTGTCAAGACCAATTTGTTGAAATCGTTAACGCGCTTTCCTGTGAATTCATAAGAACCGTGTTTCTATAGAAATTAAGATTAAAGATCCAGATTATTTTGAAAACCTCTTACTTAAAAGTCCTAGTGCAGCAACAAATTAACAACATATTTGTCTCAAAGGAATCAGCATAAGATCAATTATGTTATGTAATCTTAGTGTCATATACGAATGTATAGAATTAAATATGTTAAGCATCGATTTCCGTGTCGACACGCCATTGTATGTACAATCTGCAGTGGCAGCACGTCATATAAGACGTGCAAATAGTGTTATACAACTTTTGGAAGTGTGATATCAATTATTGTACCTTAATCACAGCATAATGAATATGCTGACAGATAGCGCCATCTTGATGCTTACACCTGCCTCTAGCTGTCACCTCAGTCAGCACAGAGACATGTGGTCTCTTCACAGTGGTGCCACACTATAGAGCATGCCTTTTGGAACTAGATGATGGTTGTTCTCAAAGAGAGGTGGTCTCATCATAGAGCTGACTCACCATATATTTGATGAACTTGGGATCAGATGAGAGAGGTGGCTGTGGGATATGGATTTAGGAACATATGACGTTGGCTGTCAAAGTCATGTGGTCACTTAATGAGGTGTCATTTGTGCGAAATTCTGCTCCATGAATGTGTCTGATGGCAATGAGTTTTCAAGTTTTAGCTAAGCTCCACCAACACCTCGCTCGTGTTGGGATCGCTCGATCCCTGAACTCCCTAATTACCAATTTCAAGAAAACTATACAGGTAAGCTGTTACAAATTTTGAAACTAATTTGACTGGACGCTGTTGCTGCCTATGGCAACGTACGATGTGTCGGACTATTAAGACTTAAGGACGGGCCAAATAAAATAATTTATGACGTAGTGATTATGACGCCATCCTACACGCCGCTTAGCTGATTATGACATCATATGACGTCAGATGATAGATGGATACTCGGGAAAGGTGAATTTGGACATATGTCCTTTTTCAAATGAAACAAGAGTAGTCAGTGATTGCAGATTGTTGCGCTCCAGTTTTTGTCACATTGTTTTAAAACAATTTTGGATTTTACAGATATTCTGGTCTTTCGAATATTTCCGATCATGCGCAAATTCGTTGAATCGGTGACGCACATTCTTGTTTTAAAATATGAGTAAAATCGGGTCATTATTTTACAAGATATCCGTAGATCCCGAATTGGATCCGATCCTAATCCGGATCCGTTCATTATCTGGAAATTCTCTTTGTAGATAAGTTCCTTTGTTGTATTAAAATCCAAGCCAAATCGGATCAGTATTTTTTTTTAATACAGCCCCGGAAATTCACGCACGTACGCACGCACGTGACAGAGCTCCTAAACTACACAACACTCAAGGAGGAATCGTTCTGTTTCATCACGGAAGCATGGAAGAAATGCCATTGTAGCCAAATTCTTATTATAAGAGAATTTACATAGCACATGCCGGTATGTGAATACAGATGAAGAATGATGAAAATGAAATGATGTAAACTGGTGAACCTAATCATCACTCTGACTGACACGAGGAAGCTAACATCCTCATCGCTTTTCATGCAAAATATATTTCCATAGGATACATCCTGGTAAGGTCCACCAATACAGGTTCTACTTGGGTATGTCGGAAAGTCAGAATAGATCATCATACTAGATTATCGGTCTGGCAAGTAACGGCGGTGCAGATGTGTCTAAGCTATCTGCCACGCATGAGAGATAGTTTAAACACATCGATGTACCATAGTTAGTTTTCAGACCAATAGTCTAGTATGGTGATACATGTTCTTCATTCTCTGATAGTGAGTGAATTCACACCATGCTTCTTTAGAAAGGGCAATGTGAAACATTCCCAGCGGCTAGGTGATAATGCAACTCAGAACCATGTGATGACTGCAATATCCACTTGATGCCTCATTTATCACATCCCATTCTCACTATGGTTTCAAATAAACTTGTCAGTTGTGAGTACCAGAGGCTATGGATGGAAGCAAGCTCAAGGCTATTTTGAGCCACTCTGATAACCTGCCAATTCAGTACCATCGTACCCTAAAACATATCTTACGAATGATGGAAACATTGCTGTAACGACGTTCATGGATGATGATGAGTCAGGAAATGCAATTGAGGACAGTGATGGGAGTGATTATGCAGAGATTTAAGTTCGGAATCGGACATGAAATCTCTCAAATTCGTTTCATGATGTTAATTTGCCAGATGGCAGTATACTATTTTTTTAGAAGTTTCTTTAAAGCTGGTTATGCTCTACATTGCATCATTTAATTGAGAATACGATCCACACCGACTGTCTTATCCGGCTTTACAGGTATAATGACAATTGATATTTCACTAGGATTAATATCTGGAAAATATATTTTCAATTAGACAATCCCGGAATTTTAGTCAACATCTTTAATTGATGACATCATCAACAGTCCATAAATTAGTGATAATGCACGTGACGTCATCATAAGTTCACCGAGGATGAAGTTTATGATAAAGGATACAAAATTACTTCCCGTTTATGGACTAATACATTTGTTAAGTCTTATCCTGCTGTATCAGAAATATAATTCTGGAAAGATGAGGAAAGAATCGGATACTAATGTTGATCCTGACAAACGTATTTCTGAAAGCTGTTGATGTGCTAAACAGTAATTTTAAACAGCAACTACCTCCAGTAGCATATTGTCAAAACAAACACCAAGTGACATTCTCGCCATGATCTTCATAATGTCTACACTGGTGAAGTTTCAGCAACCAAAGTGGTTAACAGAGTGATAATCTTTATGGCTGGAATCGATGCAGATTTTATGCGATTAATAACGTTAGTGCCACGATATAACTTGTTCCATTATTCATAAATATGGCTATTTCACGTGATTCATATTTTAACAAATCTAACCAGCGTCTCTCAACCCCATCTTTCTGATCATAGCCATTTTATGATTGGCGCGTCCCTACTTAAATTGCTGTCACCAAATAGGCTATTGGCGCTTAGAATATGACTCTAAGGCTTCGAGATACGCTCGTTATGTGAGAAACCCGCAGAATACCCGCCTTTGATGTCGCTAAATTACACGGGAGTAATTTACAAAGATCAAAGTATTTACAGACTGGTTCACCTGAACACGAAAGTCTAACCTGATTCCTGCCACGTTATTGGAGCTGTTTAAGCTTCAGGCGACTATCTCTCTAGAATAAAGAGGTCGCGAACTAGTCAGTGCGCGGGTGTGTTCTCCGACAATGTCAAGATATCGCAGAGAGCACGCCTATCGCGTCTACTTGTAAAGCATCCTGGTGTTGTTGACCATATTGGATTTTTGCTAAATTATCCCATTTCTCGGTGTCTTATTTTGTCGGATTTCGGATATAATGTTCAATGTGGTCATATTAGTAATATATAAGAAAAAGATATTTTGTTGCAATTTGTTCTCGGGTCAACCCTATTTTACTGGACTACAAATAGCTCAGGACACTTTCAATGGACAAGACACAGTGGAAAAGGTTGATGAGAAACTTATTGCAAATGAATGAAATTTTCATCTCTTCAGCTGCAGAACACAATCGTCGTCGTCATCGTCGTCGTCATCACTACCACCACCAACACCAGAGCAGCAGCACCACCACCCGGCCTTACGCCCATAGCAAGTACTAATGCGGTCGGAGTGTTTATTTACACCAAATTTGAGGCCCTGTATCTCCTAAACGATTGACTTTATGCCTCATAAATGTATAATATGTTGATAGAAATGTGATACCAAAGAATCAAATTAGCTTTTTGAAAATACCCTATGACATACCTAAGACTACAGGACCTAAATATTACGTCATAATATATCATGAGGCTGGAAAGCTTTCACATTTTGATGAATAATTAATTATTTCCATGTTTTTGGCAGATGCAATATAATCATAGATATGTTTACGTCCTAATCTTTATTAATCTTTGATGTTCTAATGTTACAAACTGGTAGGCAGGTTTCTATCAATTATTCTATGCATTTGGTGAATAATTCAAAACAGCATCAAACCACACCTATGCCGAGGTCATCAAGTTCTTTAACATCAACTGAAGAATTTTGGCACCTCCCACCTTGGCAATCAACACATAAACTAGAGCATTTAAGTTAAATTTTTCTACAGCTACACCTTTCAGTAGCACACTCCCCTTTGCACTGACACCTGATAACATTCAGAAGAGATTCTGGAGCTTGTAATGAGTCCATTGTCTTAGGTTTAAATTTGTTCTCTCGTAACAATCACCAAGAATTTTCTAACTTCAGATCACCCCTTTACCATCCAAACAGAGACTTGATAGTACACCCGATAAGTGTGATACCTGGCCGCATCTGAAAGATTTTGTACTTCGACGCATGTTATACTCTTTGAAACCTTATCGCTAAACTTCATCTTGTGCAAAGAGTCTAAGGTCTCATAAAACCCATCTCCATATAGACAGACCAAAACATTTTCAACAACTTCGCGAATTTCCTCACGATTCTGAGCTGAACAGAATGCTTCTGCAAGCTTCAGGAAGAACTTGTCAGTTTGTGCCTTTTTAAGCGGTGTAACTTTTCCCATTACAAATAATTTTCACGTGGTATCAACCACAAATCGCATGTGTGAAGGGCAGAATATAGCAAACTTGCTCACTGAGTCATCCCTTAAGGCCAGAATGTTACCAACTGGAAACTTAGCTGTTGACTTATCTGACTTAAAATAAAGACCTTTTATTTATGGCCTTAGATCGTGGCAAAACAATACTAAAGTACAAGAGTCTTCTCCAAAGGCATGTGTAATTCCAGTCCTGGCATAGTCGACTCCAGTCTTTGTTCTTAACAAGCCAGCATATACATGTGCATTTATAGTCCAATCAATCTAAGAACAATTTTAAGTGCACCCGGGGAAAGTTGCAACATAATTTCTGTCAGTAGATTTATGGCGAAGAAGCAATGCCATATAACCAAAAAAGAAATCTAGCCAATTCTGACGGTGGGAAATATATAATTTTATTTGTTATAACCTGAACTCTTTTGCATCGCGCTTATTACTGATTTAATGACCACGTACATTGCCCCTACATTCGCCACTTCAGAATTGTAATCGCATATATATACTTAACATAGCTCTAGATAAGTGTGCCAATTTGGATATATGGAGGAATAAATGGAAAGTAAGCGATTACAATTCTGAAGTGGCGAATGTAGGGCCAATGTATCCGAAGAAGAGGAATTGACACGAGTAAATGATTGTCATCTAAGCTCAGTACATCAGCACTTTTTAGATGACAATCATTTCCTCGTGTCAATTCCTCTTCTTCGGATAGTTTATATCCCGTCTCTCTGGTATAGTCCGCTGTTAGTAGACGTATCGTGATTAGGTTATTAAATTATGTTATAATATAGCAATCTACGATGAAATAAACCTAGCTTGGCATGGTAGGTAATAATCCACACGCACTTTAGTTATATTATTCATTAATACATATCAACCATCTTTTTGGCTTGACTGCAATGTATTTACATATACCAAGGCATACAGTTTTCAAATAAAAGTAGGCAACATCGAGTGTACATGTGTGTGCCCGCTTTAAATTTATGTTTAAATTATGGCATTTTAAGCAACTATATAAATTTGGTATCTGTAGATTATATGTCCTTGGTTGGTGAGAGAGTGTGTACTGTGCGTTCATGGGGTTTGTATGATTAAGCGGCGATGGATCCCTTCTCATGAACTAGTGCAGCCCGTCTATGACTACACAGAAATAAACACAATCAAACGTTAGATGGCATAAAAATCAAATCAAATCAAATCACTCATTTCACTTAAAGGTAATGTAATTAATATACAGTCAAACATGGTCGAGTGGATACATCCATTTAATGGACACTTGCCGACTGACGGCCTTGCAATCTGGAGTTCTGCAGATCATGCCACCGAAGCAGGCTATAAAAATACAAGAGGGAGTGAATAAGATGCTACAATGGATAGAGGATTAGGGCTAAAACTCAATGGAGTCAAAGACACTATCCAGCATTTTCTCAGTTCTCACTCATGCTTGGGGAGAGTACCTTGCCACGGACCAGCACACCCACCTTTTTGGTATCAATCTAGACTACCGCCTGATATAGAACCCACATATTGAGGAGATGGAGGCGAGGTCCACCAGAAAGATTGGTGTCATGAGGAAGCCACATGGAGATCAAACTCAAAGATCCTGCGACCAGTCTATACAGGTACAGTGTAATCGGATGTTTTCATAACCAATATACGTGTGGTCCATCAAATCCAGATCGTTGTGAGATTATGACAGACAACATGTGGTCTTCAGAACCACTCAGTGTCAGAATAAGGACCAGTACCCATGCACTCCCTGGAAAACAAGAACAGAGTGATGCCACACAGTGATGCCACACACAAAGTCCTGGCACTAGAAATCCATCAGAGGTTTCCAGCGAAGAAGTGGGTACATGCCTACCTTGATGGCTCTGCTGAAGCAGCCATAAGAAATGGAGACAGTGGAGTGTTCATTCAACACACATGAACACCTTCCGAAACCATCTCTGTACCCAGTGGTTCTCTCTGTTCCAATCTCAAAGCGGAAGTGATTTCCCTCCATGTAGCAGCTGACCACCTAAATTCCATAGAGGAACAACCAGTCAGAACAGACGTCCTCACAGACTCACTGTCCGCTCTGTAAGCCCTGCAACAAAGTGCTAAGAAAAGCTGATAAACACCATAAATGGAACACAACATGAACAGGCCAAGAGATCTCCCACAGTGCTTCAGTGGATACCAGCACGTTATGGTATCTCTGGCAACCGAGTTCAGGCAGACTGGCAAAAGAAGGGGGAGGGTATACATAGCACATGCCAAATCCTCGTATAAAGCAGCTGAACATCAGCCATCAAGAGAAGAACCGGTAATTACAAATTCACTCAAACTCCCTGCCTCATCTCAGCAATGTAGAATAGACAGGCAACGCCCACCTCCATACAGTGCACTGTGGTGTGAAAGATTGGTGTCATAACATCCGTTCTATGCAACTGTGGCAAGTCAGATCGCACTCCACAGCACATGCTTCACGCATACTCTCTCCTGACCCCGTTGCATGATCAGATGTGGCCAAAGGTCACTACCCTGCAGGAAGAGCTCTGGGTAGCACTCGCTACCTGCACCGAAATTTCCATTTGACAACAGCAGCGGGAATCAAACCATGACACAACCATTGAATGCAGGACACCTGTAGTAGTCCCGGGATCATGGGACCAAACTAGACGACCCTCCATATGAAAGCCATTTGTGTTTAAAGGATATTTTCGTATGCCCCCCATAGTTCTTCTCACAGAGACAGGTCCTTGATTAGATCAGAGCAGAGACTGATGTTAGCTATCTGTTCTCCAAAGGACGCCCGCAGTTGTTGCAAACTGTAAAGTTCCGTGAAGGCTGGTGTCCAGCTGCTTTTTACAAAGATTTGACATATGTTGTCTGAACTCTCATTGCAAGCGATACCACAATGTGCAGGTATCCACTGAAGCACTGTGGCAGATTTCTTGGAGAGTTCTTCTCAGGTTCCCTTTATGGTGTTTATCAGCTTTTCGGAGCACCTTGCTGCAAGGGCTTGTCGACTGACAGCGAGTCGATGAGGTGGGGTTGGGGGGGGGGTGTCGGGGCAATCACTTGTGCTTTGAGATTGGAACGGAAGGGGGGACCATTGAGTACAGAGATGCTTTCAGAAGGTCATCCTGGGTGAAGACCACACTCTCCAATCTCCATTTCCAGGATAGGCATATACTCACTTCTTCATTAGATACCTCTGGAGATTTTTTCAGTGTCCGGACTTTGTGTGTGGCATCGCTGTGTGGCATCACTCTGTTCTTGTTTTCCAGCGAGTGCTGGTCCTTAATCCGACACTGAGTGGTTCTGGAGGCCACACCTGGTATGTCAGAATCTCACAGCGATCTGGATTGGCTGGACAGCACCTACATTCTCCTTCTGACTTCTTCAGCTGTTGGTTCTGGCTCTGTTGTGTCAGTCAGCTCTTTGGTTGAGTCTGCAACTTCATGTGGAGAGGGTGGTCATTGAATCGCTTGAATTTTTAACCAAGTATCAGACTTTTCCACCTTTCTGGTTTCCAGTGGTTGGATGCTGGCCATCTTTTCCATTTCATGGATGGGTGTATTTTTCATTGCACCAAGGATGCGTCTGAGTCCAAGGCTTTGCACCTTGTCTAGTTTTGATTTGTTCATCTTTGATGCAGTGTTACAAGTGCTTACGGCATACTCCAGCACAGATTGTACTGCACCTGTATAGACCGTTCTCAGGATCTTGGAGTTTGATCCCCCACGTGGCTTCCTCATGCCACCAATATTTCTGATCGACGTCGCCTCCATCTTCTATGCTGGGTTCCATATTAGGCATTAGTCTAGTTTCAATGCTAAAACGGCGGGTTTGCTGGTCAGTGGCAAGGTACTGTCTCCAAGCATGAGTGAGAACTGAGAAGATTCAGGATACGGTCTTTAACGCCAGAGAGTTCTAGACCCCAATCTAATTCCACAGTATTAGCTTATTCACTCCCTCTTGTATTCTACAGCCTGCCTCGGTGGCATGCTCTGCAGCACTCCGGATTGCAAGGTCGTCAGTGACACATGTCCATTACATGGATGTATCCACTCGACCATGTTTGGCTGTATACCACTCTTAGTACATTACATTTAAGTGAAAGGGTGTATCGGGGGTACTTAAACGCACATTTGATTTGATTGTTATGCCATCTAACATCTGATTGTGTTGTTATGTGTGGTTGTAGACGTGCTGCACTAGTTCATGAGAAGGGGTTCATCGCCGCTCATACAAAACACACGGACACACAACACATTATACTATGTAGAGTGCAGCACTATGCAGCACTAAGACAGCGGTGGTGATGGTGCTGGTTCTTATAGAGCTAAAGGCATGTAACCTACAGATATAAAATGTATATAATTGCTTAAAATGCCATAATTGAAAAATAAATTTAAAGCAGACTCACGTATGTCTCTATGTTGCCTACTTTTATTTGAAAACTGGACGCCTTGGTATATGTAAATACATTGCCATCAAGCCAAAAAGAGGGCTGGTGTGTATTAATGAATAATATACCAAACGTGCTTGTGTATTATCACCTACCACACTAACCTAAGTTTATTTCATCATAGAGGGCTATATTATAACATAATTTAATAACTTGATCACGATAATATCAGAAGAAGAGGAAATAATACGAGGAAATGACAGAAATTTAAGCTCAGTATATCAATAGAACTTTTATAGTATCCGTTGGTGGTTTTCCTAGACCAGAGAGAAAAGATCTACACTACATGTAACAACAGAAAATTCAAAATCCGGTAGCACGGAAGATATTTTAATAGCTGCTGTACAAATGAACTTTCATAAAGCATAGATCTACACTCAACATTGCACTAAATAAGCGTGCCACTTAAAAATATGATATAGGGAGGAATAATGGGAAACTAAGCCATTAAAATTCTGAAGTGGCGAGGGTAGAGGAAATATACTCGGTCATTAAATCTGTAATAAGCGGGCCGCAAAAGGGTTGGTTTATAATAAATAAAATTATATATTTCCCACCGTCAGAATTGGCTAGATCGTTTTGGTCACATTGTCATTTCTTCTTCGTCAGATACTTACTGACATAAATGCTGTTGCAATTTTGCCAGGGTAATTTCTTAGATTGACTGTTACCGTTTGTATTCCATTTGCCTGCAACTTTCTGTCATAGAGGTCGATACATTTTGTGTGTTCTCCGCATTATCCAAGAAATGTTCTTTCATTGATTTTAATAGCAAGCTGGCAGTAAAGAGCTTTTGGCCCAATAATCCTCTTTGAACGTTTTTGCATCATTTCATTAACCTTAGCAGAAGCCGGAATGGTCAAAATCCAATGAACTCCTGCTTTTCGTCCATGCCTCGTCCACGAGTAAGGCCATCAGTATTTTCCACAAATACCTCATCAACACTCTATCTCTAGGTATGTTGGCAAACTAAACTAGAAACGATAAGTGTTTAAAATTACCCCAGTCCATACATAACTTTAACATTAAAGGTTATTTATTTGACTCTCGGGAGTTAGATAGATTTGGCCAGTAAAATATTGGCCAATATATAGCAAAGTTTCAGCAATTTTGCATTAACTGAAAACAAATTTCCGAGCAGATATGAACTTATTTGTAATCCAAATGATTCCGGAATAAGTATACGTAATTACGTTATACAGTGTAATTACATAATCTTGTGAAAGAGACAAAAGCACTTCAAAGGAAACACCAAGAAATGTTGCCAGCACAAATAGAAGACCCAACCCACACCTTTGATCCTCCACCCTGGGAAAACAAACTAGAGAGCATAGCTATTCGCACCACAGTACCTCATCTCACAACCAAAGATGAACACAGTGATGTGAGCAAGAAGGCCCTGCTACTAGCCATGCTGGAAGAACTGTACCCTCAGGAGACATGGATAAGGATCTACACAGATGGATCAGCCAAAGATGCAATTAGGAGCGGAGGTGGCGGACTGCACATACAGTATCCAGAGCTGAAGTCGAAGCACTGGTTCATGCAGCTAATACCATCAGCAGAACAGCAGACCCTATTGCACAGATTCTCTTTTTATCTGATGCCCGCTCCGTCCTTGAGGCTATCACCAAAGGTAAGCTGCTGCCACAACTTGAAGAAGCACTACACACCATCAAATGCTTTCGGATAGCACTGCAGTGGATCCCCTCACACTGTGGAGTCCAAGGAAATGAGAAAGCAGACAAGATGGCAAAGGTGGGTGCAGAAGAGAATCAGGCAGAAAACATGGTTACACATACAGAGATGAAGACTATCATCAAGTCACTCTATAGAACACCTCAATCAGAAGATGCCTACCATCATCTCTCGAGGCCAGAGCAAGTGACCATTTTTCGTCTCAGAACTGGACACAGCAGACTAAACCAATACATGTACAGGCGGTACCACCTTACGACATCGCCCGCTTGTCCTTGTGGAGAAGCAGAACAGACCACAGAACACATACTTCAGTGTTGCAGTACGTATCAGCTGCTGAGAGAAGAGAACTGGCCTTTGTCAACCTCATTTCTTGAAACGCTGTATGGGCCTGTGGAAGAACTGCAGAAAACCACAGATTTCATCTTGAGAACGGCTCTCCAAGTGTGATACCAGCGATCGAAAAGAAGAAGAAGAAGAAGACATAATATTATATTTTCAATGAGCTAAATTGATTCTTTGGTGTCATATTTCTATCTACTTATAATACATCTAAGGATATTAAATCAATCGTTTAGGAGATACAGGGCCTCAAATTTGGTGTTGTAAGCCATATTGAATTTCAATGCAGTCGTATCAGTAATATGAAACAAAAAATCGCTTGCTTTAGTTGACGTTTCACCATATCTGTCGAACACAGTTATTGCACAGTTGTAATATTTTGTCATATAGCCTGTATATTTAGCACAGATATCTTTCTATGTAACAGATGGGGATTTGTTATCAATCCTAACTGGCCATGTTGGTGTGTGAAGAAGTTGTCCCCCATCCATAACGAAGCGACTTCTGGTTGGTGTAGCTGTGACTATGCCAACTTGTGATTTCAACAGAGCGCCCAAAACGCTTTTAGTTGATTTTCTCATTAATCCGTCAGTGAAACGAGACGGCGGGAAATTTGACAGTCCAAAGCAAATGAATTTGCCCAATTCCGGGCTCCCATCAAGGACACCACAAATGCGACTAATAATAAGAAAGTCAGGATTAACGTCTACCACTTCAGCACGAACTTGTACCGAATTTTTTGTCGTTGCCAATGTCTTTACACGATCATTGCGATGCGACGTCAGATCAGCAAAGTTTTGTCCAACCAGGTTTTTTTCCAATTGTCTTCCGATTTCTGATGCGTGGTCACAATGCATGCCATCTTCCTGCAACTTTCCCTGTCGCAATATACACCAACATACCTCCTTCCCGTGCAAGGAAAGGGTGTGTTGTGAATCAGACAATAAATCATTCGATATCTCTCATATCTCTGGCACTATTTTCTTTATTGAGGTCTTTGTGCTGCTCAGCTGAGGTAGCATGAATTCCCGCAAAGTTGTCAATGCATCGCACATTGGTATGCACTTTGGTAGAGCATGGACCCATTTGGTTATGGTAGATTCTGACATCCCATGGCCTCTGGTCATACCTCCTGAAATTTTCACGAGTCACATCAAGTACTGCTCAATAGTTTGATAAGAAAATATACCACTCCAGAATGTGTGCAATGAATGGATGGTGTGTTGTGAACCAAACATAATAAACGTCCCCAATTTTGCAGTTTGTTCGCTGGATATAGTGAACTGTGTTGAACATTTGGTATTATTTGGAAATATTAATTTATCTTAGTTGGTAGGTTTTGGTGGGGTTTTTTTTTTTTAGTTCTGTCCGTTATTTCTTTTCGATAGATACCATACTTGACCCATTTCTGACAAATTAGAATCTTTTGAGATTTTTTGTTGAATTTCTAAAAATAAATAATCTAATTAACATGTTTAATTGATTTCTGGATTTATGTCAAGGAGAAAACTCGGGGATTTTTAATATGTTGTTAATAATACTGTTGAGGTGCTGTATGCAAAAAATCCAGCTCTATCATAATTATCCTTGAAAAATACTATAAGTCCTCTACTATTATCAATTTTATGTACTAGCATCCTTGGCGTGACTTTCCGTGCCTGGTACCCGTTGGCACCTACTACAGTAGATTCCAGTTCTTTCTGAGGAGTCGCCTTTTCTGGCATTCGAAGAACATGTCCGAACATACGCCATCGTTGTAGGACTATACTCACAGAGAGTGGCGCCGTGTTACAGAGTTTGTAGAGTACTGCACCTGATAGTAAACTGTGTGCCTGGTGATGATTTGTCAAGTCTCGCTGATGATTCCGGTGATATGCGCCAAATAATATATTTGGCGCTTTTGGAACTGCCAAGATGTTGCAATTGCAGAGCATCATGAAAACAGATGTAGCGGCATATATTTGCATGTTGACTTTCATGGGGATTTTAGCGCCACGAATCCACAAATTCCAAAACGACTAGAAGGTGATATTTCCTGTAATAGTTCCTATGCAGATAGAGCTGCTTGCTTCTTCCACCTCTCAAAGCCCCGATGTGTGCGCGTGTGTGCCTGCGTGCGTGCGTACGTGCGTTCGGTCATTATTCATTTCTGTGGTGTCTGATAGGTATACGTGATTGAACTACATTTTGGCTTCATTCACGGAGAGGTTTGTAGCCATGAGTTCTATAGCTATTGGAAGCAGTGCATCAAGAGGACCCTTTCCCGCGTCGATAACATCAACATCATCTGCATATTCCATCTCCAGTGGCTTTTATATCATTGAGATTGGAGGGTTTGATCTTGTAGTGTTCGCGAGCAGATGATAGAGCTGTGGCGAGGGAGCAAATGAAGAGAGCTGGTGATAAAGCATTCCGATGTGGTGATCTTATTCATGTTTCAAACCGTGCAGAAAACCTTGATTTGACGTGAACATTTAGTTTTGTGCTTGCCTATAGGTGTCTCACAAGGCATAGTTCGTAATCGTCGCAGCCAGTTTGACGGAGAAATTACAGGATCTGTGGTCCCTTGATGGTATTAATTGCACGTGCCATGTTGATTCCCATATTGTAGAAGTCCCAATGCTTTGGTAGTAAGTACTACTGATGTCAATATTTGTTGTAGCCAGACTATGTCAGCGCAGCTACGCCCTCTCTTCCAATGAATCTACGAGTTTCCAGTACATTTGTCAATCTCATCTCTGCTACGGGATAATGTTACATTTGATACAATCTCCCGGATGGTGTTCAAGAGCATTATTGCCTTCAGGTTGGAAAGAGATCCGAGTGGTCTCTTAGCCTTTGGGAGTTCGATGGGTATACATTCTCGCACGGAATCGATAGGGATGTGTTGTTCAAAGACAAACATGATCACGTGTGAGATTTGTGTCGAGATGGTATTTTCTGCATATTTAAGGAGTTAGTTATTAACTGTGCCAGATTAAGCCTTGAAAGGGCTGGGGACAAGGGATGTTGTAGGGCCGAGGAAAGCTAAATCCAAACAAGGAGGACTGGTGAGGTCCACCCCTAAAAACTGTGAAATCTAGATGTCCTCAGACTGTAAACGTTCATTTTATGTGGTCACTTAACACAACCTGATTCCTGCAATCCAGCGACTCACAGAGTGATACGACGTAAAAAGTTGCCTAACACAGGTTAACACAGGCTGATCTGACTCAGAGTCGAAATGATGATGCTGGAGGAATGATCCACAACTGACACGAACCGAATAAAGATATCCATGTGTGCTTAGCTAACAGCCTTCGTGTGTTTGATCGGCATCCCCTTGATATATTCTTATCAGCCTCCATATGTCGCAAGTAGTTTCATATTTCTTTCAGCTGAGCCCATCACCGTTTTCAGACACTTTCAGGTGTCAGCCCTTCTCATGCTTCACGTGCGACCAAACAGGACAACACTTGGCTCCTGACACTGGGGTATGATTCTTAAGGGCCACCGTCACATAGATTGAGGTTTGGCGGGCATCCGCCGGAAAAATAGGAAATCTAGAAGCTCTTATAGGGCCTCTCTTACAGTGTTGGGCGTTAAATGTAGACCATCTTGTGCGTGGGCTGTGGGGTCCTTCGAACTGGCGCCAGCAGTGTTCGTGTCATCCACAATACGGCCCTGATAATTTTCAATAGATACGTTAATTTTTAAGCTGAGTTTATAATTCCTGGATAACTGGGAATCTGATGCCGAATCTGGTATATAGACTTGGAGCTCGAAAGCCGTTTTCTGAATGGTGACTGATAGAGAAACCTACACTTTATATAAATGGAATTAATCATTTTAGCAAAATTCTACAAATATTACTGCCGAGAGGAATTCTCGATCCTGCAGGATGAGTGTCACACTGTTTCAAGGCAGTTGATTAACATATTTCATGCTACTGGAAAGTCCATCAAGTCGGTGCGTTGATCAATGGAATCACGGTTTGGTGTGTTAGGTAATGTTGAAAATACATTCAATCCGCTTTAACTCATTCGCTATCACTGCATACAGAAGTGTTGGCTGTCTTTAGCTAAGCATCTACAAACCGATATTGCCATGAGAAATCTCATCCATGTTGAGGCAATATTCAATTCATTACTATAATACAGGACTGCTTGATTTTACACATTATTCTACCATGGCGCATGTAGAGTTTAACTTGTCCTGTGTCTCCATGGTAAGTCAGTCATCGGCAGAGTTACCGTATGCAATGGAAGTTCGATGCTAATAATTGCAGCTATTGTATGATGTGGACAAAGTGTGTCTGTATTGCGATTCGGACAAGCATTGCATCCAATGATATGTTAAATATATAGAGGGTTATAGCAACACGATGCTGGACGTGCACACATATGATGAATCATGTTGTTAAGAGAGACTATTAATAATTTCAGCATATATGCCAGTGTTATGATTTTTAATATATTATAAGCATTTGTGTGTACTCGTATGCAATTAGGTCGTGATATGTCTGTATACAATGTCGTAATTACTCACTATGCAACAAAGAAATTATGGCTAAACATTTCAAAGTCATTGATCTGGCAACACCATAGACAGTAATCCATGCAGTAGTCAACTCGCATCATAATTGCCAGATTATGGGTTCCGTGTACCGTACAATTACTCTCTGTGTCTTGGTAGATATAATAATAGGTTCTACGGTTTACCAGATCGTTGGTAATTGCTAGTATGGAGCTGGGTACGCCACTGAACACTTCATTCATAACGTCATATGAGACACTAAAGGTACGATCAGAAAGCACGGCACGCTCATTCATCTATATCCGGCATGTCTTCATTTTGATAGTTATAAAGCTAAGTCAAAAACTTACACAATTTTGTAGAAGCGCAAGAAGAAACGAGACATGATTAGGAAAATAGTAATGGTGAAAGCAGTTGCTCTCTTAGGCAGCAACATCTTTCAGTTAGACGGTCTTAAAGATAAATACCAGTGCAGTGTGCCGATGTTATACGGCGACACGTATAATTAACTCGGCATAACAGTGTTAACGGGAACTATTGACAAGATCATAGTCCTGATGATTTACTTTACATTTTCACATCTATTTGTTATATATATTGAGATGTATCATTATTTATACCTATAAAGTGACATTAATTCCACACAATCGCCTCAGTAGTCTATACCGATCACGCAGGTTCAGATTTATTTCTCGTGACGTTAGGAGACGGTCGACATTGACTATGACGCCTCAATGATTCTTGTGGTCCACGAGAATAGCGCGTGCATGGTTATGTCTACATATCGATGGGCCCAGCTCCACATTTACTCACGTTATACACACATGCGTTATTTAATATGGGGACCATGATTTACCTGTCCAGTCAGGTTTCTGATCATCAATCTGTCTGCCTGACCGACCGTACATCCTTCTGGGTGTCTTGTCTGTCCATCAGTCTCACTATATGAACGCGCAACACTACGCACGCACGTACGTACGCTTGCACACATCCAGACAGGCAGACATGCATTCGAGTGCGCACGCACGAATCATCCACCAACTCACCCACTTTTTCACCCAACATCTAATCAATCACATGGCTTAATGAATGTTTATATACTTTTGACAGTCTGCCATTTTATATAACACACACCATATATTTGGGTTCGCATTCCTGCTTTATTTCAAATATATCACGATCCACCGTTCATATCCAACCATTGAGCGACATACTGCGCTGTGGTCATGCTGCACTGCCAAACATGATCAATAGACAATATATTAGTGCTATATAGGCACTGCTACTTAAAGGTCAATGCCTTTAATAGACGGTTTGAGTGATGTATACTTAAAGGTTGCATACCTTTCATTTTAAGCATTTCAATAAAATAGCTAAGGTATATGACATATATTCTTTATACATTCATTCATCTGCCCTTCCCGCCCACCATCTCGATATTACCTGTATCATCTTACAAGCATTACAAAAAGAATCGCTGTAAATATTTGTCGAAATTAGTAGTTACTGAAGGCATAAAATATGATGATGTCAGTAGATAGTGTGTGCTTGATTTGTAGGTTGTCTTCTGCCAATGAATGTTTCTGATCTGTGACTCAAATATCGGACGTCAAAATCAAAAACGTCACTTGTTAATAATAATAATAATAATAATAATAATAATAATAATAATAATAATAATAATAATAATAATAATAATAATAATAATAATAATAATAATAATCTTTATTTCAGTAGCCTGATTCTAGAGAGACCCTTACAAGAGAGGCGCTTAGGTGACGTCACAATGAAAATGACGTAGCTCCCTCACCAAAGTGTTAATGATCCGTCACGAAATTGTCTGACCTATATGTGTTTAATTAATTTAAAATTGAATAAACATTATGTTGTGCACAAAACTCTTACATTTTACTCAAATTAGGAGCACAAAACATTCCCTGTGAATCCCAAATTGGCAAACTGTTTTTTAAAGCAAAATCCAAAATGGCCACCAAAATGGCTGACAAGTGTATGTTTCTCCATAGGTCGTTTGTTATCTAAGCAAGAGTCGCGATTGAAGCGACTAAAGTTAGGTTCTTGGGATCAAGAGATTGAAATCGGATGTCTGTTTTGACATATGCTTACTGTGAAAATTTATTCAAAGTGGTTGGGGAAAAGTTTAAATGGCCGCCAAAATCGTTGACCGATTGTACGTTTCTCTATAGTTTGATTACTATATAAATTAAAATGATGATTGAAATTTAATTGCGATATCAGTGTAGCATAATGACACATGTTTATCATGATAATTTATTCACAATGGCTGCTAAAATTATGTGTATGCTGATCTCTTTCAGAGGTATATTGGTTACAAAATTACTTGAAAAGATAGTCTCAACTCTTGTGTCCGGCCATTCTATAAATACATTATGGGAAGTACTATTTGGATGTAAACATCTCTACAAGCATATGCATCAGATATTACTAGGTAATATTTATACTAATTTCCATGTTTCTATTTAATTATATTAATTATCAACAAATACTTCACAAAGTTGCAATTTGAAGTAAATCGTGAGTCATTCCCCAAGCTGAGGAAGTTACATTGGTTAAAAGTGGTTCATGTATTTCCACACTAAACCAAGTCAGTAATTTACCTCTGATCATACCAATTAATATTCGGCTAAAGTTCACTGTGGGCATTCATACATTGCCCCTCACATTTGCAGTGCATACTGCATGGGATTCCTCTCATAGCACACGGACAAGACACCAGACTCTAGCTATTGCAGGAGCATTTGATCTCCGCCAAGCTAGATACTGGTGCTGGTGCTTTATCTGGGATTATCGGCACCACAGCATCAGCTTCAATACAAATTCTTCCTTTTTTCAACGTTTGAAAATGACGCCATATCCTCACCTGACAATGTACACGTAGGGAAGGGAAGGTCATAGCTCTGCTGGTAAGAGGAATGCTCCCCTCTTCACTAGCATGATCGACATGGATCCATGCCTTCTCGAGGTGCTGAGATTACACTCTGCTTGTCCAACCCACCCCCAAAGAAATTCTTCTTCTTGTCTTCAGGTATTGGTGTTTTCATCTCCACAAATACTTCTGGAAACGTTTTCTCCTTTCGTCGTCATCTATCCAAATATGAATCCCATATAAAATTGACAGACAACAGATCACAAATATTCTCCATAGTCCAAATCTTGGCTAAGGGCAGCATGTGCAACGAGTACATCCTTCAAAATACGCACTTAGCCATATCCGTCTTATTTGCTTTCCTCATATATGTATGTGTTTGTATCTTGACTTTCATGGGGATGTTAGCGCCACGAATCCACAAATTTCAAATGGACTAGAAGGTGATATTTCCTGTTATACAGGAGTTCCAATGTAGGTAGAGCTGCAGAGGGGGGGGGGGGGTGCGAAGATTCTGCTCTTCCACTTCTCAGTCCCTGATGTGCGTGTGTGCGTGCGTGCGTGCGTGCGTGCGTGCGTGCGTGCGTGCGTGCGTGCGTGCGTGCGTGCGTGCGTGTACGTGTGCGCGCGTGTGCGCCATTATCATTCATTTCTGTGGTGTCGGATGCGTGAGTAAACTCTGTTTTGGCTTCATTCATGAAGAGATTTGCAGCCGTAAGCTGCTCTCTAGATGTTGGACGTCGTGCATCAAGGCTTAAGACGACCTTTTCCCCCGTCGATACAGTCAGCATCGTCCGCATACTCCATCGGTACTGGCATACCTATCCTTGAGATTGGATTGGTCTTGCGGAGTGTTCCGGAACAGATGATAGAGATGCAGCAAGGTAGCAAATGAAGAGTATTGGTAATAAACCATCACCGTGTGTTGCTCGCACTGATGTTTCAAACTGCAGAAAACCTTGATTTGACACGAACATTTAGTTTTGTGTTTGTTACAAGGCATAATTCGTCATCATCGCAGCCGGCTTGATGGAGAAATTGAAGGATCTGTGGTCTCTTGATCGTATCAAATGCATATGACCTGTTGATTCCCATCTTGTAGAAGTCCCGAATCTTTGATAGTAAGTACTATTAACTGGTGTCAACATTCGGTATGGCTAGACTATGTCAGCCCAGCTACGTCCTTTCTTCAGGCGACTCTGCAAGTTTCCGCTATCTTTTCTCTGATGCGAGATAATGTCACATTTGATAGAATTTTTCGGATGATGTTCAAACGCATTATTGTCCTCAGGTTGGCAAGAGGTTCGGGTGGTTTCTTAGGCTTTGGGATCTGTGTCGAGATGATATTATTTGCATATTTAAGGAGTTCGTTATTAACAGTGCCAGATTAAGCCTTGCCAGGTTGGGGGGGGGGGGGGCAAAGAATGTTGTAGGGCTGAGGAAAACTAAATCCAAACCAGATGGAGATTTGGTTAGGTCCACCCCACAAAATTGTGAAATCTAGACGGCATCTCATGCATGTCAAAATGCAAATATGAGCCATCACATGACTGTTAAATCATGTGCTTTCCTCATATATGTATGTGTTTGTATCTTGACTTTCATGGGGATTTAATTTAATTTTTGTTCGTTTAATTATAATGTAATAATTTAACAACAAACTCATTGCTCATCATCTTGGACTGCAGAGGAAGCCATCTGAGAGCATCTATATTTCATAAATAGCTAAAGGATAAAATAATATTAAACTAATATAATCATAAACCACCTGACTCCGTAAAAATCTCATAGAAAGCATAACCTAAAATGATTAGTTTTTCACATCGTTGAGGACGCTGAATGAGCGATCACAACTACAGTTTGTCATCACTCACTATAAGATAAGTCAAACAAAACAGAAATCATTACTAGAAATTATCATGAAACAATATATAATGGACAATAAGACGAACACTGTAATGGAATCGGACATCTCTTCAGATTTGTGACGTCATAATCAATGACGAGATAAGTTAGCGACGAACGCATAATTGATGACGGACTAAGCGTTGTTGTATGAATTGTATGTCTTTGCTATTTAATAAACATGCTGTTGAATATTTTGAAACTAATTTGACTGGGCGCTGTACAGCACTCAGTCAAATTAGTATCAAAATATTCAAAAGCTTCCTTGTATAGTTTTCTGGAATTTGAGAATCAGAGAGTTCAGGGATCAATCGATCAATCGATCACAAAACGGTTAAAACGTGGGTGGAGCGTAGCTAGAGATTGACAGGGCACAGCTAAAGCTAGATTCCTCTATTGATATCAGACTATGTGAAACAGTTTAAAGCAAATTCGTTATCTGCCAGCCAGCCAGCTTAGTACCAGCAAGCACAGTACCAGTTTTTACTCTAACTTAAACGCTAATGTTGCATGTATTAACCCCTTAAGGCCTAAATTTGGTTAAAACTAAAAAAGATATTAGCTTATTAAATGGTCATTGTCATTTGCACCCCAATAGAAGACTATCTTCGAAAAATCACCACTCGAATTACCTACTCGGTTACCGAGCCACTTATTCCAGTTGCAGACTTTCGAAAATAGTCTTCTCTTGGCCTGCAAATGAACGTTCCTAGATGGCACTATTTTGGTAGCTTTTGGCATGAAAGGGTTAAAACCCCGGTGTGTTGCTTTCTTGAACTAGCTATGATTATCTGCTGCAGTACAGAAAAAAAGGAGCGAGTCTTCATTGTCCTGAGTGTTTCTCCATCTCTAGGAACACCGTGATGCTGTCCGTGATGCTGTCCGGATCATAGCAGTCCGGGTGATGATTTCTAAGTTTGTTACTGAAGATTGATTGTGCCTCAGACAGCAACATTGTTTTCAAAAAGAGTTTCTAAGTATAGAGAGTTTTCCGTCACTGAAAGCCAGCAGTGTTAATTAGCTCATAACTTGTCTCCCGCATAGTTGCCCGATTGTGTCACGAGTTTCATTGCACATGAACTGTTTCATTGCGCATTGAGACAGGATATCACGACGCTGAGAACAAACAAATTAGCCATTAGCTGGAATCGAGGCGCGTGGGGAAGTTCAATAATGCGCTAAGCCAGAAGGCGTGGCCCAGTATCCCTTCGGTTCAGAGCGTTCTCAAATACCAGGGTGGAGTTTTTTCATAAAACGCCCAGCTTGGTTCCATCATTAAAAGAGCGGGTATGGTTAATTATCCTAGCAAGATCACGCGAGGGGTACAATCACTGGCCATTGTCGCACACCTTGGGGAAATATTGAAACACACAACTGACACAGACAAGCGTATGTTTCTTTATTCGTTGGCCTGGTTATTCGTGCGCTATACTCACGCGTCGCGTTATATCCGAATCATTAACACTCAATCCCCGCCTCTCAATCAATGAAGAGGAGATGAGATTGAGTTGAGGTCTCAAGAGTTGCAGGCGGCAACGTTCCAACAAACAATTGACGCTTGAGCCCACATATTGCAGAATCTCTAAGACGTGTCTCTGTAGTGCACATGTACTTCTTACTGCTACCTTTATAGCGGTCCAAGTGCATAACAAGTGGCGCATACATTATCCTGACTTATCCGGACTCTACCGTGAAGCTTAATTAATCTGACTGTGCCATGAGGTTGAATTATTCTGACTGCCATGCAGCTTACTTATGCTGACTCCGCCATGCGCATGCCTGGTTACTGGACCTGGTTTCTGACTCAACATATATCTGACTTTCCACATTACCATGAAATGGACATTTCCAGTTTATTCATCCATCATATGACGTCATAATCAAGTACGTGACATGTAGGATGACATCTTAATCAATGACGTCATGAATGACGCAGACAAGTTCGTCACGAACACTTAATTGATGATAGACTAAGCGTTGCTGTACGAAGTGTATGTCGTTACTATTTAATAAACATGCTGCTGAGTATTTTGAAACTTATTTGTCTGGCCGTTTTTGCTACCATAGTATAGTTTTCGGGAAATTGATAGTCAGGGAGTTCAGGGATCGATCAATCCCAATACGGGCGAAGTGTTGGTGGAGCATAGCTAGAGATTGTCGGATCATAGCAAAGACTGGCTTCCTCCATTGATTCGTGACATTACTGTACAAGCTGTTACCTTACCTTTTACTAAAGACTTTACCCTAAGGCTGGTTTCTGATGAAAGATGGTTTCTGATTTCCACCAAGATGCTGTTTTCTGACTTAAGCCTTACGGTAATTTTTTATTTGAACCTGTAGCAGTCTTTTTACTTCAGACTTCGCAGTACATCCATCGAAAACATTGGGCCTTTTCTAAATCACAAACGCGCAAAAACGTGATGCTGGAGCGGCAAACTCTGACAATTGGTTGTTTTCGGATTCATTACTTCATACAAAGTATTATCTCTGATCGTTTTGCTTTGTAATAAACCTTAATGTAGTAAGACACATTGTAAATCTGTACTGTGACATATGGGGTACGCATGGGCTAAATGTCCAGGGCAAAGCCGAGGTATTTCGAGAATGGTTCAATGAACAGTTCACCGACTACGATGATGAGCCCTTCTACCCGTTCCCATGAGATCCCTGGCCATTACTAACCCCTTAAACAGTTGAGGTTGCGAAGGGACTGAAGACACTGAAAAAATTGACGTGCATCCAGACCTGATGGCATGAGCAATGGCATATTCAAATATGCAAGTGACATTATCTCAAAACCGATCATGCACCTAATAAATTCAGCTTTTATGCACCACCTTCCTATCGCTGCTATAGGCCAAGCCACCCTTATTGCCCAAGAAGCCACCTGAGCTCCAGCAAATCTTCTGTCCATTGTGCTCCTCAGAAACATACTGACGTACCTGCAACAAGATCGATGACTTCAGTGGAGCATGCCAAAGTGGCTTTATACGTGGACGCAGCTGCACAGATATTGTATGGGCTCAACACGTGCTTATGTCAGTAGTCATGCCCAGGAACTGGGATTTCTTCAAAATGGGCATTAACATGCCATGCGCCTTCGACAAAATTAAGTGGTCAAAGATCCTAAATGTACTACAACAGGCATGTTGCAATGAAGATGAGCTACGACTAGTGACACTACTACTTGCAGACACCAAGCTTAGAGTACGAGTCAAGACAGCGAAATCTGCAGAGTTTGAAGCACCAAACGCCTCTCCACAGGGAGTCTATTCCCTATGCTTTTGACCTGTTGCCTTGCTGCTGCATTGAAATCCGTGCGGAAAAATTCCAAATACTGGGTATGTCGCTAGAGATGGAATATGTCGACGACGTGGACTTCATAGACCAGGAAAAGAAACCCGTTGACGAACCTCTCCCAATAGCTACAAAATATGAAACAAAAAAATGACAGCTTGGTTCCATCATTAAAAGAGCGGGTATGGTTAACCATGAACCATGGAAGAAAAAGTAAAATCCTGGTCTCACTGCTTTGCAGTACAGCTGATATTGCTGTGCGCTGCGTCATGGAGAACATAGCTTTCCACTCCTTCCGGAAGCTATGGATTCGTAGATCAAAGATGCACTTGATAAAAATACTACGTTTATACCACACAACATGCGTATCGTTGATGCTGTATAACTGTAACAGCTGGGCATCTCCAAAGGCAGATCTAGACAAACTTGATGCCTGGCAGCGCAAACACCTAGGCACCCTCACTGGACATCGATGGTCAGACAGCATAACTTCCAATGATGTGCTATACAAGATGTGTAATACATCGTCGCTGTCTGTGAAAGTCGCCCAGCAAAGATGGTCCATGTTTGGCCATGTGTTAAGGATGTCAGGGGACACACCAGCACAGCGCCTTGGAATGCATCCTACTCTGAGCCAGCAAATACAAAGCTAGAAGAGAACATCATTGCATAATTCTGTTAAGCGTGCTGCGGGGTGACCTCAAGAAAGCAGAACTCGGTACAGTCAAAGCAAGACTGGGCCTGAGGAAGCTAAAGATTTTGGCTGAGGACAAGACACAATGGGCAAAAGCGAAGAAGGACTGATTGCATCTGTATGATGTTCCTACTGCTACAGCCGCAGAATACAGTTCACATGTGCTAACTAATCTACATAATAAAAATCGTATTGGCTGTTCCGAGAACTGTACTTATCGACCATCCTTCTGACATGACAACCACCCCACCCCTCCCATTCCACCTCCACCATAACCTTTTAATGAGCACTTATTTTGATTCTCTTGATTCCGTTTAATGTCAATTTGCAGGCCAAGAGAAGACTATTTTGGATAATTTACCACTGCAATGACTGGCTCGATTATCGAGCCAGCCATTTCAGTGATAGATTTTCAAAAATAGTCTCCTCTTGGCCTGTAAATAGACATTCTTCAAGATAACTGCATAGGCTACTTTTGGCCGGTATCGTGATGAAAGGGTTAATTCAACCATTCCTGCAGTTATACAGATAAGCCAGCCAAATGTTGCATAGTAGAGGAAAACACTAGCTTTCATTTTGAGAAGTGTGGTACAGAAAGCTGTTGCTGTCTTAGACATCGATAGTTTTCACGGACACCTTG
>CM067370.1:44217406-44249906 GCA_034401795.1 Chaetoderma sp. LZ-2023a | reverse complement strand
AAGGTTGCGCATGATTGAATCGGTGTTTCTGACAATCTCACATGAAAGGTTGCCTATGATTGAATCAGTGTTTCTGACAATCTCACATGAAAGGTCACACATGACTGAATCAGTGTTTCTGACATTCTCACATGACAGGTCACACATGACTGAATCAGTGTTTCTGACATTCTCACATGAAAGGTTGCGCATGATTGAATCGGTGTTTCTGACAATCTCACATGAAAGGTTGCCTATGATTGAATCAGTGTTTCTGACAATCTCACATGAAAGGTCACACATGACTGAATCAGTGTTTCTGACATTCTCACATGACAGGTCACACATGACTGAATCAGTGTTTCTGACAATCTCACATGAAAGGTCACACATGATTGAATCAGTGTTTCTGACATTCTCACATGAAAGGTCACACATGACTGAATCAGTGTTTCTGACAATCTCACATGAAAGGTTGCCTATGATTGAATCAGTGTTTCTGACATTCTTACATGAAAGGGTGCGCATAATTGAATCAGTATTTCTGACATCCTCATATGAAAGGTCACACATGATTGAATCAGTATTTCTAACATTCTCACATGAAAGGTCACACATGATTGAATCAGTGTTTCTGACATTCTCACATGGAAGGTTGCGCATGAATGAATCAGTGTTTCTGACATTCCCACATGGAATGTTGCGCATGAATGAATCAGTGTTTCTGACATTCTCACATGAAAGGTTGCGCATGAATGAATCAGTATTTCTAACATTCTCACATGAAAGGTCACACATGACTGAATCAGTGTTTCTGACATTCCCACATGAAAGGCTGCGCATGATTGAATCGGTGTTTCTGACAATCTCACATGAAAGGTTGCCTATGATTGAATCAGTGTTTCTGACATTCTTACATGAAAGGGTGCGCATAATTGAATCAGTATTTCTGACATCCTCATATGAAAGGTCACAGATGATTGAATCAGTATTTCTAACATTCTCACATGAAAGGTCACACATGATTGAATCAGTGTTTCTGACATTCTCACATGGAAGGTTGCGCATGAATGAATCAGTGTTTCTGACATTCCCACATGGAAGGTTGCGCATGAATGAATCAGTGTTTCTGACATCCTCACATGAAAGGTTGCGCATGAATAAATCAGTATTTCTAACATTCTCACATGAAAGGTCACACATGATTGAATCAGTGTTTCTGACATTCTCACATGAAAGGCTGCACATGATTGAATCAGTATTTCTGACATTCTCACATGAAAGGTCACACATGATTGAATCAGTGTTTCTGACAATCTCACATGAAAGGTTGCGCATGATTGAATCAGTGTTTCTGACATTCTTACATGAAAGGGTGCGCATAATTGAATCAGTATTTCTGACATTCTCATATGAAAGGTCACACATGATTGAATAAGTGTTTCTGACATTCTCACATGAAAGGTTGCGCATGAATGAATAAGTGTTTCTGACATTCTCACATGAAAGGTTGCGCATGAATGAATCAGTATTTCTAACATTCTCACATGAAACGTCACCCATGATTAAATCAGTGTTTCTGACATTCCCACATGAAAGGTTGCGCATGATTGAATCAGTGTTTCTGACATTCTCACATGAAAGGTCACACATGATTGAATCAGTTTTTCTGACATTCTCACATGAAAGATCACACATGATTGAATCAGTGTTTCTGACAATCTCACACGAAAGGTTGCGCATGATTGAATCAGTGTTTCTGACATTCTCATATGAAAGGTCACACGTGATTGAATCAGTATTTCTAACATTCTCACATGAAAGGTCACACATGATTGAATCAGTGTTTCTGACATTCTCACATGAAAGGTTGCGCATGATTGAATCAGTGTTTCTGACATTCTCACATGAAAGGTTGCGCATGATTGAATCAGTGTTTCTGACATTCTTACATGAAAGGGTGCGCATGATTGAATCAGTGTTTCTGACATTCTTACATGAAAGGTTGCGCATGAATGAATCAGTATTTCTAACATTCTCACATGAAAGGTTGCGCATGATTGAATCGGTGTTTCTGACAATCTCACATGAAAGGTTGCCTATGATTGAATCAGTGTTTCTGACAATCTCACATGAAAGGTCACACATGACTGAATCAGTGTTTCTGAGATTCTCACATGAAAGGTCACACATGATTGAATCAGTATTTCTGACACACACACACACACACACACACACACACACACACACACACACACACACACACACACACACACACACACACACCCACCCACCCACCCACCCACCCACACACACACACACACACACACATGATTGAATCAGTGTTTCTGACATTCTCACATGGAAGGTCACACATGATTGAATCAGTGTTTCTGACAATCTCACATGAAAGGTTGCCTATGATTGAATCAGTGTTTCTGACATTCTTACATGACAGGTCACACATGATTGAATCGGTGTTTCTGACAATCTCACATGAAAGGTTGCCTATGATTGAATCAGTGTTTCTGACAATCTCACATGAAAGGTCACACATGACTGAATCAGTGTTTCTGACATTCTCACATGACAGGTCACACATGACTGAATCAGTGTTTCTGACAATCTCACATGAAAGGTCACACATGATTGAATCAGTGTTTCTGACATTCTCACATGAAAGGTCACACATGACTGAATCAGTGTTTCTGACAATCTCACATGAAAGGTTGCCTATGATTGAATCAGTGTTTCTGACATTCTTACATGAAAGGTTGCGCATGAATGAATCAGTATTTCTAACATTCTCACATGAAAGGTTGCGCATGATTGAATCGGTGTTTCTGACAATCTCACATGAAAGGTTGCCTATGATTGAATCAGTGTTTCTGACAATCTCACATGAAAGGTCACACATGACTGAATCAGTGTTTCTGACATTCTCACATGACAGGTCACACATGACTGAATCAGTGTTTCTGACATTCTCACATGAAAGGTTGCGCATGATTGAATCGGTGTTTCTGACAATCTCACATGAAAGGTTGCCTATGATTGAATCAGTGTTTCTGACAATCTCACATGAAAGGTCACACATGACTGAATCAGTGTTTCTGACATTCTCACATGACAGGTCACACATGACTGAATCAGTGTTTCTGACAATCTCACATGAAAGGTCACACATGATTGAATCAGTGTTTCTGACATTCTCACATGAAAGGTCACACATGACTGAATCAGTGTTTCTGACAATCTCACATGAAAGGTTGCCTATGATTGAATCAGTGTTTCTGACATTCTTACATGAAAGGGTGCGCATAATTGAATCAGTATTTCTGACATCCTCATATGAAAGGTCACACATGATTGAATCAGTATTTCTAACATTCTCACATGAAAGGTCACACATGATTGAATCAGTGTTTCTGACATTCTCACATGGAAGGTTGCGCATGAATGAATCAGTGTTTCTGACATTCCCACATGGAATGTTGCGCATGAATGAATCAGTGTTTCTGACATTCTCACATGAAAGGTTGCGCATGAATGAATCAGTATTTCTAACATTCTCACATGAAAGGTCACACATGACTGAATCAGTGTTTCTGACATTCCCACATGAAAGGCTGCGCATGATTGAATCAGTGTTTCTGACAATCTCACATGAAAGGTTGCCTATGATTGAATCAGTGTTTCTGACATTCTTACATGAAAGGGTGCGCATAATTGAATCAGTATTTCTGACATCCTCATATGAAAGGTCACAGATGATTGAATCAGTATTTCTAACATTCTCACATGAAAGGTCACACATGATTGAATCAGTGTTTCTGACATTCTCACATGGAAGGTTGCGCATGAATGAATCAGTGTTTCTGACATTCCCACATGGAAGGTTGCGCATGAATGAATCAGTGTTTCTGACATCCTCACATGAAAGGTTGCGCATGAATGAATCAGTATTTCTAACATTCTCACATGAAAGGTCACACATGATTGAATCAGTGTTTCTGACATTCCCACATGAAAGGCTGCACATGATTGAATCAGTATTTCTGACATTCTCACATGAAAGGTCACACATGATTGAATCAGTGTTTCTGACAATCTCACATGAAAGGTTGCGCATGATTGAATCAGTGTTTCTGACATTCTTACATGAAAGGGTGCGCATAATTGAATCAGTATTTCTGACATTCTCATATGAAAGGTCACACATGATTGAATAAGTGTTTCTGACATTCTCACATGAAAGGTTGCGCATGAATGAATAAGTGTTTCTGACATTCTCACATGAAAGGTTGCGCATGAATGAATCAGTATTTCTAACATTCTCACATGAAACGTCACCCATGATTAAATCAGTGTTTCTGACATTCTCACATGAAAGGTCACACATGATTGAATCAGTTTTTCTGACATTCTCACATGAAAGATCACACATGATTGAATCAGTGTTTCTGACAATCTCACACGAAAGGTTGCGCATGATTGAATCAGTGTATCTGACATTCTCATATGAAAGGTCACACGTGATTGAATCAGTATTTCTAACATTCTCACATGAAAGGTCACACATGATTGAATCAGTGTTTCTGACATTCTCACATGAAAGGTTGCGCATGATTGAATCAGTGTTTCTGACATTCTCACATGAAAGGTTGCGCATGATTGAATCAGTGTTTCTGACATTCTTACATGAAAGGGTGCGCATGATTGAATCAGTGTTTCTGACATTCTTACATGAAAGGTTGCGCATGAATGAATCAGTATTTCTAACATTCTCACATGAAAGGTCACACATGATTGAATCAGTGTTTCTGACATTCCCACATGAAAGGCTGCACATGATTGAATCAGTATTTCTGACATTCTCACATGAAAGGTCACACATGATTGAATCAGTGTTTCTGACAATCTCACATGAAAGGTTGCGCATGATTGAATCAGTGTTTCTGACATTCTTACATGAAAGGGTGCGCATAATTGAATCAGTATTTCTGACATTCTCATATGAAAGGTCACACATGATTGAATAAGTGTTTCTGACATTCTCACATGAAAGGTTGCGCATGAATGAATAAGTGTTTCTGACATTCTCACATGAAAGGCTGCGCATGATTGAATCGGTGTTTCTGACAATCTCACATGAAAGGTTGCCTATGATTGAATCAGTGTTTCTGACATTCTTACATGAAAGGGTGCGCATAATTGAATCAGTATTTCTGACATCCTCATATGAAAGGTCACAGATGATTGAATCAGTATTTCTAACATTCTCACATGAAAGGTCACACATGATTGAATCAGTGTTTCTGACATTCTCACATGGAAGGTTGCGCGTGAATGAATCAGTGTTTCTGACATTCCCACATGGAAGGTTGCGCATGAATGAATCAGTGTTTCTGACATTCTCACATGAAAGGTTGCGCATGAATGAATCAGTATTTCTAACATTCTCACATGAAAGGTCACACATGATTGAATCAGTGTTTCTGACATTCCCACATGAAAGGCTGCACATGATTGAATCAGTATTTCTGACATTCTCACATGAAAGGTCACACATGATTGAATCAGTGTTTCTGACAATCTCACATGAAAGGTTGCGCATGATTGAATCAGTGTTTCTGACATTCTTACATGAAAGGGTGCGCATAATTGAATCAGTATTTCTGACATTCTCATATGAAAGGTCACACATGATTAAATCAGTGTTTCTGACATTCTCACATGAAAGGTTGCGCATGAATGAATAAGTGTTTCTGACATTCTCACATGAAATGTTGCGCATGAATGAATCAGTATTTCTAACATTCTCACATGAAACGTCACCCATGATTAAATCAGTGTTTCTGACATTCCCACATGAAAGGTTGCGCATGATTGAATCAGTGTTTCTGACATTCTCACATGAAAGGTCACACATGATTGAATCAGTTTTTCTGACATTCTCACATGAAAGATCACACATGATTGAATCAGTGTTTCTGACAATCTCACACGAAAGGTTGCGCATGATTGAATCAGTGTTTCTGACATTCTCATATGAAAGGTCACACGTGATTGAATCAGTATTTCTAACATTCTCACATGAAAGGTCACACATGATTGAATCAGTGTTTCTGACATTCTCACATGAAAGGTTACGCATGATTGAATCAGTGTTTCTGACATTCTCACATGAAAGGTTGCGCATGATTGAATCAGTGTTTCTGACATTCTTACATGAAAGGTTGCGCATGATTGAATCAGTGTTTCTGACATTCTTACATGAAAGGTTGCGCATGAATGAATCAGTATTTCTAACATTCTCACATGAAAGGTTGCGCATGATTGAATCAATGTTTCTGACATTCTCACATGAAAGGTCACACATGATTGAATCAATGTTTCTGACATTCTCCCATGAAAGTGAATGCATGATCGACTCAGTGTTTTGGACATTCTCACATGAAAGTTCATGCATGATTGTTTCTGACATTCAGCGAGCAACACATATCCAGATGGCATTCTCATATGTAAGGTAACGTATGATTGAATCAGTGTTTCTGCACACCATTAACACATTGAAAGTTATTCTACAATTTAATACATATATTGTTGAATATTTACTCAAGTCGCCTGTTTGAGTATTGCGGTTGATGCTGTCTGTCTGTTTTCCGGAGCATATATCATGAACGCAGGAAGCTTGAATCTCCAAATTATCCACACAGTCATATTCTGGCTAGCTACGGAAAGTTTGAGTTTCCGGTTAAAGGATCAAATAGCTAGGTCACGAGGTCACTGAATGCATAACGGAATGTACACTTTTCTCTCAACGTATTGGCTGTTCCCAGAACGCTCAAACAACCATACTGTAGCTGGCTAGATAGAGTTTAAGTCTCAGGTCAAACAGTCAAATAACTAGGTCACAGGTTCATTAAGTGCATATTAAAATACATATTTTGGTCATAACTTAGGAACGCAGGCAGGGCGAATGACGAATTTTAGGACATAGAATTATATTTTAGGTGGCTAAAGAAAGCTGAAGTTTCAGATTGAAAGGTCAAATACCTATGTTACGCGGTCACAAAGTGCATACTAGAATGTCCATTTTGCCATAACTCGGGAATGCAGATGGTGGAATGACCAAAATTGGCACATCCATTCAAATTGTAGTGGGCTAGAGGTAGCTCTGTTTCAGCTCAAATGGTCAAATATATAGATCCCGGGCTCAATAGGTGCATTGGCAAACTAGAGCGAAAATGCGTGAGGCAGCGCAATCTTCGAGTGCCGTCTAGTTAGAAATTAATTTGGATGAATTTGAGTTATTGCTAGTTGTTGAAGGATTGACAAGTTTTAAAAGTTGTCGGGAACTTAACCACTTAACAACTCATATCAGCAAAAAATGGCTTCTGCAGTGGTCTTGAGAAATCTCCATTTGCAGACCAAGGGAAGACTATCTTAAGAATTTATCACTAGAATGACTGGCTCGCTAACCAAGCCAGTCATTCCAGTGGTAAATGTTCAAAGATGGTATTCTCTTGGTCTACAAATTGACATTGTTTTATGAGAAATTTAAATTTCCTGAACAAATTTTATGGTTAAAGTGGGGTTAAACTCGATGTCCTAGCTGGCAGAATATGTGACGGAGGTGGATTGATGAATGTGGAGACAATACGGAAATACGTTCGTCCGTCAAGCAGTCCGTCAGTCAGCGATAGACAGTACGACATAACATGATCATTGCGTAGCCATTCACTGCAATGTACACATATATTAATCCTCTCATTGCGAAGTCGGCCAAAAACCGGCCTTTACAGTGGTCTTCAGGAATGTCCATTTCTAGGCCAAAAGATGACTATTTTTGAAGAATTATCACTGGAATGACGGGTTCCATGACCGAATCAGTCGTTCCCGTGGTAAATTTTGAAAACTAGTCTTCTCTTGGCCTGAAAATGGATATTCGATAAGCCAGTATATTTCATAATTTTGATCGAATTTACCCATTAAAGGTTTTGGATGTATATATACTGTAATGGCATATTCAGTGGCGTGAATTTGCTGTGAGGAGTTGTGGGGTATGATTCTGCGGAGGGTCAAGGAGGTATAGCTAAAGACAACGTGACAAGGATTCAGCGTCATCCACTCCACGACTCAGTTATTCGATGCTCATCACCTACAGGCAGGATTCGAACCCACAACCTTTGGTGTTGGAATAACGCAATAACCACAATTCTGTAGTACCACAATGTATGAATTCAGTTTTGGCTATGCCCCGCCCATTTGTAGCTAAGATCCACCCATGCTTTGCCTGTGTTGCGATCGATCGATCTCTGCACTCTTTGAATCTTAATTTCCATAAAACTATACAGGTAAGTTGTTGAATATTTTGAAACTAATTTGACTGCGCCCAGTCAAATTAGTTTCAAAATATTCAACATCTTTATTAAATAGTAAAGGCAAATAATTCGTACAACCTGGCGGACTATTAAGCGCTTGAGACGGACTAAATCGAGTCATTCGTGAGGTAATTGATTATGACGTCAGCCTACATGTCACGTAGTTGAATATGACGTCATATGATTGACTGAGAAACTGGATTCTTAATTACTATAAACTTTGTTTTTGATTAAAACTATGAATGGTGAAGGCGATGCTACAATGGGTCATCCTCCCTTACCAAAAAATGTGGCGATATACGCCATCCACATGCACGCACGCGCGCACGCGCGCACACGAACTCACTCACGCACGCACGCAGTGTTAAAACCTTTTGCACCGAACTCTTCAGATCGTTAGGGCTAGGGGACACAAAGACTCTTATCCTGGTGAATGCATGAGTGTGAAGAATATATTGGAATGGAAATAGATGTCTACCTGGAAAATGATGTTGTAGATAGCGGTTGCTGCTTATCTGAAGAAATTATTATTTGATCGGAAATTACCGTTATATAGTTATTTTCAACATCAATCGTTTGTCAGAAATGTCTTTTTCAACAATGAACATTAGATATGGCATTATCGTGACAATAAGATTGTTAAGCAATAACAAGCGTTAAGACGCCGGGAATAACAGGGTTAATAATGTGTATATGGCTTCCTTGTATTAGACAAGTTCTTGTGTTCTTCATGGGTTTTCTTCAGTAACACGTGCAGATTTCGCTACCTGAATAGAATTCTCTCTGCAGCCATCTTGCTTCCTGAATAGGCCTCTTCAATCTAGCATCGATTCGCCAGACTCCGCGACGCCTGTGGCTTTTCCGAGAAGAGACATAGCAAATCGAGAGTCCTTAAATGAAAACAAAACCCGTTTGTCGTCTCGTTCCTCGCCATAATCCGCCAGCTAAGGCAATAACTTGACAGGAATCATGTTATAGTTTACCGGCCAGGTGCGTCAGAGCGTCACCACTTTGATCTTTTTGAATAACGACGTCGCGCTTCGTGCTATCAAAGGGATTCCTAACGAAAAACCTGATCTGTAGGCTGTCTAAGAAGCTTACATTGGAAACCTAACCAAGACCGTTTTCTCCAGCGCGTTTGTCGTCGGGAAATGGTTCGTCTGTAAGCGACAAGGTTTCGTGATGTCTTCCTGCTCTTTGTTACTAGGATAGAAATTGAACAGTGTTTTTGTGTTGGAGACGTTCAGCCACTAATCACGAAGCGCGGCTTGGAGCACGAATAGGCGAGACAGTAATGGCCTATTAACCATCGTATTTCTGTCTTACTTTTATTGTTATTACCAAGATAAACATTGATTATTAAATCCCTCCTCAGAAAAGGCTGAGACAGCAACGCCTCCCATCCCCGCCTTCATTAAAGCACAAGTATTACTCGTGTATCTCATGGAAGTCACAAACTTCTAGATGCAGTGGGATAAGGGTTGACGTATTGACAGACGGAGGAAATGCCAATATGTGTTTAGCATTAAGTAGGGGTTTAATATATTTCTTAACGCTAATCAAGTAAGTGCTACACGCATTCAAACTTAAGCAACATATGTAGCACGTGTGAGATGCTCTAAGACAAGTCTCCAGCAAATGTTAGTGAGATAAACAAACCGTAATAACACCCCCTAACTTCCCAAACCAACTAATTGTTATTCCTTATCTGCATATCCATGTGATATGCATCAGTATGATGCACCTTAGCAGCCTATGCCCATGTCCAAATAGGTGGGTGTGATGTGGGTGACAAGTTCGTGCCCATGTCCAAACAGGTGAGTATGATTTTGCTTAGGAGTTTGTATGATGTGAGGGGGATGCTAGTAGTCGGTCCGAATATTCGAATATTCATTAAAATAGGCCAATAACAATGAATATACGTACAGCACACGAATATTTGAATATTTATAAACAAAATTACAGTATGGTTTTAAATTGGATTGAAAACAATATTTCTTTTTCAAAAGGGCTGCCAAAACGTTGTTTGGTGCGATCAATGCAAAACTTGGTTAATTTCTATTTCCTATTTTGACTTGATGGTATTAATTTTAAATTTGATCCAATGGTTTTCGAGATACCCATGACTGGTATAACAATTTGTATTATGGATATTTCAACAGTGACTACGCGTACAGCTTTGAGAGGAGCACTACTATATGTGGGTAGGACGCTACACTTGGCTCCCGTAGATCTCTGATGATTTTGTGGCCAACCATCAAAGGTCACGGTTACTCTTAAGATCAAAGTTACCAATTTTGTTTTTGCCAGAAACGTATGCCTATTGGCATGAACAGTTCAATGGGGGGATATAAGAGGTCACCCCATGACATCCAATGGCATCCCTTTAAGGAAAGTGGACGGACTCCGACTATGCCCACGGTTTTTACACCACAGAAGCAGCTTGACTTTTGGGCCAAAGGTCAAGGCCTTATCTTAGTGTCAAGATAACCCTTTATGTCATCAATGCTCGAAGTTTTGATTTTAGCAGAAATGAACTCCCCTTAACCGCACAGGTTCAGTGATTAAAAGATACATTATATACTATATCTGTGCCAAGACATGGAGAAGTTGCAAACAAAAATGTCCTTTTTAATGGTCTCAAAATTGTGTTCGTTTGATCGAATAGATCCTCCTAATTGCTATAATTTGTTGATTATGTAAAAATAATAAATTGGATCTCACCAGTAGTTTCCTTACCCAGCGTGTCTCCTATAGGAAACATAGGAAATATATGACAGCAATATTTACACTACAGTTTATCATTGAGCTTTAGACCGCATGACTGGAAGTTTGGCAGATATCTAGCAAATATTGGGCCCTATGGTGTCAATGTGTCTATCGTAGATTTGCCCAACGAAAAATTCCAGATTTACACGTGCCAACGATATTTCGCTTCTATTCAGCCTTCATCTAAAATATACAATTAATTTCAATATACATTCATTTCAGTGTACGAATATTCGAATGCCGATTATTATACGAATACCGAACACTCGATGCCCATACATGCGTTGAAACATCTAGGTACATGGGTATGATGTGGCTAGAAACTCACATCAATGTCCTAATGGATGGGTACGCTGTGGCTTATGGACATAATTAAAAATATGAATATATCGCGTTCACTGTTATTATTTTTTTTGTAATCAGATCTTCATATTCTAATGAACTAAATAAGAACTGTATTAAATCCTTACCGTGTCTGAATGCGCATGTTTTACTCCAGCAATGGAAAAGATGGACTGGGCTTCATTTGCGCGAAACGAAGAACTTACAAAATGATTCCGGATCAACGAATAATCATTATTTCGTACAATTTACGTACTAGATACATATATTTTAGCTCCTATAAACTAGTGACATTTGGAAATTGAGTTTTGAAGCACGTGACGTTTATTAATTTCCTCAAATCTATCTACGCAATCAAGTCGAAAATGAACCTTCCGCCTGATCTTTATTTTAGCAAATGATAATTATTTCAGCAAATAATTATGCTAGCAAATAATAATTTAAAAATAATTGGTACATAGTACAGTTAATTTTGGCATCCTCTACGAGCTTTATGGTGCTGTCGATGAGTACAGCGAATTCCAACCGTATCTATGCATATGTTCCTGATGGCATGAGCAGACCATGGCTAAGCATAGATCGTAGCCCATCTATCATCATAGGTGACTATGCTGTCTGGCCTACGATGTTGGAGGATAGGACAAAGATGTTTGGGATGAATGGCTGCAGCAAAGTTGGATGAAGACATCTGCCCCAGGGAAAAGCCACCTCCCCATGGGTGAAGCGATCGAGGTAGCAAACCCTGCAGACTGGACATGTTTTACTCATACTCTTAGATTGTATCCGCCAATATAGCAGGCATACTAGTCTTAGCTCATAATCATTGCACCAAATTATGTGTACTAGGCCTACATCCAGAATCGTGTATCGTGCGATGGTGGCAGAGACATGTGGCATATCAATGTCCCAGTATGTACTCATGACCACTGGCACAAGCAGTTGAGGAATCCACTTTTAGCTATGCCTCGCATATCTCTAGCTAAGCTCAACCTACGCTGTTTCCGTGTTGGAATCGATCGATCCCTGAACTCCATGACTTTCAATTTTCAGAAAACTATGCAGTTAAGCTGTTGAATATTTTGAAACTAATTTGACTGGGTGCTGTTGCTGCCTAGCATTTTTTATCAATAGTAAAGACACTCAATGTGTCTTTTCAGTTTTAGCCATGCCCCGCCCATCTGTATCTAAGCTTCACCCACACTTCGCTGTGTTGGGATTGATCGATCCCGGAATGCCCTAGCTATCAATTTCCAGAAAACTATACAGGTAAGCTGTTGAATATTTTGTGACCAATTTAAGTTGGTGCTGTTAAATTAGTTCCAAAATATTCAACAGAATATTTATTAAATACTAAAAACATACAATTCGTAAAACAACGCATAGTCCATCTTCAAATGCGCGTTCGTAACGTGCTTATGGACGTCATTCATGACGTCATTCATTATGATGTTATTCTACATGAATGAAAAGGTCTATTATTATTACCCCTCAGCAATGTCACATGACCATATGCTACTATTTGAGTGGCTAAGATCAGTGATTTATGATCTGGTATTTCCCTCAGGCGAGGGCAATACTATATGGTATCCCCCGAGCGAACGTCGTGTTTTAGTCTTAATGCGCAGATTAATTATGACGTAACAATAGCCAATAACGAAACTCATGACGTCATAAGTGTTGATGCATTCTGAAACTGACGTCATAAAGTGTTGAAAATTGCAATATTTAGGATAAGATAAAATTCTCTCTCTCTCTCTCTCTCTCTCTCTCTCTCTCTCTCTCACACACACTCACTCACCCTCTCACCCCTCACTCTTTCTTAATCTCTCGTTGACGTCTGCGGGGTAATAAATTCGTTACACCAGTCTTTTCCCGGGAGTACAGGCTTACCACACGCGCAAACAAATATATTTCCCGAGCGTATTATTTCCCGAAAATACAACGTTTGCACGTATGGTAACAACCTGTACCCCGGCCAAAACACTGGTGTAACGAATAGTACGCCCACAACGCTTAATCTGTCATCAAATTAAAAGCGTTCGTGATGAACTTGTCTACGTCATTCATGACGTCATTGATAATTTCATCATATTACCCGTCAGGTAGTTGATTATGATGTCATATGATTGGTGGATAAACTGCCTTGCGTTCCATAGCGAAAAGATAACAAAACGTTCTGCTAAAATGCCTCTGCACGAAACATGTTTCTCCTATGGAACGATACGTTTTGTTAGAGCGCTCTGCTGTTTCATAGAAACATGTTTCTCCTATGGAACGATACGGTTTGTTAGAGCACTCTGCTATTTCATAGAAACGTGTTTCTCCTATGGAACGATACGGTTTGTTAGAGCGCTCTGCTATTTCATAGAAACATGTTTCTCCTATGGAACGATGCGTTTTGTTAGAGCACTCTGCTATTTCATAGAAACATGTTTCTCCTATGGAACGATACGTTTTGTTAGAGCACTCTGCTATTTCATAGAAACATGTTTCTCCTATGGAACGATGCGTTTTGTTAGAGCGCTCTGCTATTTCATAGAAACATGTTTCTCCTATGGAACGATACGGTTTGTTAGAGCGCTCTGCTATTTCATAGAAACGTATTTGGAGGTAACTCGCGAAAAGCAAAATATGTTTTCAATCTGTAACGTAATTGCACGCGAAACAACGTCATAGCCACATAGGTATATACCACGCCATAGCGTGTCGCGCAAAGGATGTTGGGATACCGTTTTATTAACAAACATCGTTCCATATAGAATAGTTTTGCTCCAGAACGCTCTAAAAGAGCGGACCTATATAAACTATTTTTTGTACCCCCTATGGAACACAAGGGTCGAAAGGGCCGTTGCAATATCTGTGCTTTTTAAAAAGCCGCTCTGTCAGACTATCGTGAACTGGCCAATCTTCTCCTGATACGGTATAAAGTCATATTGGACAGGAACTTTGAGTTGTTTTGAGGAGCTTGGACTGTCTGATATGAATATCAGCAAATTCGTATAGGCTTTGGATGGAACATCGTTGATGCGTACTGCTCAAAGTCCCGCTACAGGAATAACTGCTAGTGACAGGCAACAGGGCCAGGGGTATATTTTGTAAACGTGAAACAGAACACGTGAAATAATCTCATCGCACCAAGCATGAACAGATGACGATGAAAACGTCGAAAATGAGCAGGAATGATGGTGCATTCACAGATAGTCCCATATGAATCGTCAGTGTGTCAGTATATCAGACATGTGAAAGCTGGTCGGCCAAACCGTAACATTTTAGTCTTGGCGCTGTGGTCCAGTGGAGAGATGACTGGTTGCTGATGATATGCGGAGTTGCAGAATGGCGGTTCGATCCCCCGCCCGGGAGATGGTGATCAACAAATTAAACTAATGGGTGCATGACTGTCGGCTGGTTAGCGCATAGAAATTGAAGCCGCACGTTGCCAGTGCGTCAATAAAATAATAATACATACATACATACATACATATCACCTCCCGTATCTTGTCTGTGCCGCATACAAGCTGATGATTACACACACTGAAACTCCAGGCCATGTTTCACCATTTATCAGTAATTTATTAGCAAGAAGTAAATCTTTCTAATGGACACAATGATAAACAAATAAACAACCAATATAGTATCCTTAAATATTTACTTTCTCTTAAATAAATTACTTTATTGAACATAATATAGGCACACATTTTCATTGGATTTCACGACTGTCTATTGTTTATAGGCTACATAGGCACAGTACACTGACAACTTTGTGCAGTTTAAATAACTGACTATTTCCATAGATATCAGTACACTATAATAGTCTCTGTTGTGTTGATATATAACATCTCCTTCATACACACAATAACATTTCACTATGCACTCTATAATAATACCAGATTGATAATTGTCATTGCACGTATTTTTGTAGTATGTATAGTTTATGCCTTTGTATATTGTAGAATTGTGTAAAGCGTACATTCATTAACAACGGAGGCGAATCTAAATAAAATCCAGCTTTAAAAATACATTTGGCATGGTGGCTCAACTGATGGTACTGCAATAGTCGGTCTTCTTTACATAGCATTCTTCCGTGAAAATTTAAAGACTGGTTGTAAGCCAGACATATACTACCAAAATCTCGCTAAATGTATTTAAATGAATATACATAAATACCAGAAAAGCACGTTTATTCTTCCCATAACGAATCCTAACCTAATCTAAAGCCCGATTTACAAGTCGAATTTCTCCTGTGCCGTGCCATCTAAATTTGCCTGAAAATGACAGATTCCAACCAGTCATCATTAGCGCGGCGCGACAGAAAGTTCGACTTATAAAACTGGCCTTAATGTGATTAAACAAACTGACAGTGAAATGGAGTGTGCAGGTGAAATGGACATTAGCAAGATGAAATGGACATTGGGCAGGTGAAATGGGCATTGCCCAGTCAACCGTTAGCGGTCTACTCATGCTTGCTAGCATTGAGCTTGAAAAGTTCAGTCTGCTGACGTTCACCGAAACACGTGTTTTCCCACAGAAGACAACAGAATTCCTTTTTCTCCTTACATTTGAAGCAAATTTCTGATACTCTTTATGCAATAATCCTCCACAGACATCATCTGAGTAACTCGGAACTTTACCGTGGCATCGGTCTGCTGCGAGACCGCTTCAAGCAGCAAAGAGAGGGCCTAAATGTTGTCCTTGGGATAAGTCAGAGTGCCAGAGTGTCGGTATTGGGAGACCGGCCAAGTGAAGAAACGTCATGGTGGAGGACGTGCGAGGGCTACCACACAACCACGGGACAGGTTTATTGTCCTCTCTGTCTGCCGAAACTATGAATTATCTATTGCTGACTGGACGTATTACGATACCACTTAATATCCGCGACGGGGTTAATGACATCTACTTAGTCTGTCACAAACAGTCTGCGTGTCAATGGTTTAACCCTTTAACACTCGTATTAGCCAAAAAACCCGGTTACTGCGGTAGTCTTGAGAAATGTCCATTTGAAGACCAAGAGAAGATTATCTTTGACGATTTACCACTGAAATGGCTGGCTCGACAACCGGGCCAGTCATTCCAGTAGTAAATCCTCAAAAATAGTATTCTAATGGTCTGCAGATGGACATTTTCTATGAGAAATTAATTTCGACGGTTAAACGCTTAAGGGACTGCCGATTTGCGTGAGTGTGTCATTATGTGAGAAAGGCACTACCAAACGAGGGTGGAATTGAGTAGAAAACATTTCAACTGGACTCCTGCTTAACTGGATGGTGTCTTGTTCACAGATGAATCTTGATACTGCTTGAACTTTCATAATGGACGTGTTCGTGTGTGGCGACGTCACAAATGATTTACTCATGGCAACATGGTGGAACATGGTGGAGGTAAGTGCATTAGTGCTTGTGGCCATACAAACCACTACTGCATCCCGAATGGCTCACTGACTTGTGCATATGGACGCAGTTCTCATCCCTTTGTCCGGCCCGGCCACACAGAGCAATGGAGATTAACCTCTACTTAAAAAAACCTCAATTGTATCGAGCGAATGGAGTGTCCAGACTATTGAGCATGCTTGGGAGTCTTGCAGACAGCGATTTCATCTCGACCAAGTCCACCCGTCCAGCCTTTAATAGCTTGGCCATACCTTGACAGATAGGTAACATACTGAAAGATCGGTTCGTTCTGATCTATGATTGACATCATGTAAAAAGGTATCATGCTGTAATTAATGCTAGGGTACGCGGTACTGAATCGCAAAAATAAATGTAGCTAAGGCCAAATGGATTCTGATTTGGACCAATATCTTCTGCTGATAGAGGTTATCCTTGGCAGTTTTATTAGTATATTTATAGGCCCAAATTCACACCAGGCTGCTCGAAAATAAACTTGTTAAACTCGAATAATTTCAGAGGCATAAGTAGTACCTCAATGTGGTAAAACGAAATAAATCTTAACATATGCTAATTTCATTTCGTACAAATTACATAATTGCGGAGTTGAATTAGGGATACACACCACTAATTCAACATTATGGCTAAAATATATTAATTTAGATTAATGAAGTCATCGTATGTTAATATTTATTTCGTTTCGTTTTAGATTTGGATCTTTGAACCATTTGACACCAACAGCATATACTGTCGTGTATGCACTGCTCTTCACATGGGCCATCTATTGGTTTAGACGTACTGGCCTGTATTGGTACACTAATAGGTGTTTCCAGTTTTAGCTATGACCCGCCCATCCCTATCTAAGCTCCACACACACCTCGCTCGAGTTGGAATCGATCGATCTCTGAACTCATTGACTATCAATTTCCAGAAAACTATACGGGTTAGCTGTTGAGTATTTTGAAAGTAATTTGACTGGGTGCTGTTGCTACATATAGCAGCAACAGTACCCATTCAAATTACTTTTCAATATATTCAAAAGCATCATTATTAAATAGCAAAGACCACGTCGGACTATTACACGTTAAAGACGGATTGAATCGAATCATTCATGACGTAATGATTATGACGTCAGCCTACACGTCATGTGGTTGATTGTGATGTCATATGATTGATTGAGTAAATAGATCCATGAATTAAACACTATCCTTTACTGCTTTGTCTGCTCTATCTACAGCTACCAGTTCGGGCAACGAAGGTTTGATGCCATTTAGCAAACGTTCCATGTTTTTCAGTTCATTCTTCACCGGGGAGTCATCCCGAGTCTTCCGTGTAGGTGATAATACTCGTAGCTCACCTTCTTCAAGCACACCTGGCGAGTGACGATGATTCTTTGGTGTTGTACTTCCTGACCGCTCTATTGATGACTGGACTTGGGCTGTTATTGGTGTGATTGAACCTCGGTTTTTACAAAGGAGACTCTGCGCTAAATATGGATGAAACCTGTTGTCATAAAGTTTATTTGATATAATTGGGCCAAGTCCAGCCAACAAAGTAGGTGAAAGGGCATCCGCGTGTATACTTGGAATGGGCGACGAAAATTCTCCTCCGGTGTGACAGACAAACGGGGATGCTAGTATACCATGAGCTGCAAGCGTCGAATGCATATTCATACTGAGGTCCACACCATGTGAGTTGACTGTGTGAGGTAGGAAAGGGAAGTTAAACATACCCGCGTGTAATCGCGGATGATGCGTGTTTAGCATGAGGTGATTGGCAGGACTTGTGAAAGGGCTAGATCCATCTGGGTATGCACAGTTCGTGTGAGAGTACAAGTACGCAAGTGTACCAGGTAGCAGACCTGCTCGTGATTCCAGCCAACTTGTAGGAAAACGCGCTACAGGATGCTGATGAGTATCGGCAGATTTATGTCTGTCCCTATCATTGATATCATCTTCTGTATGATGTTCAGCACTCGTACCATCTATGGAATACTGGCTGTGTCTGCCAGCCATGGCAGTTATAGGATGCTTTGAATTGTTGCCTCTAGAATTGTCCTGGTCAGTCGGTGAACTGGGTGCATATACTTCTCGCAGGTCTGTGTGCGATCTGGATGGATATGCATGTCGCCTTGTCTCGCCAGGTTCTGGGGACGTGGACGATACATTGCCATGCCATAGAGGTACATGTGGTGTTATACAGCTTTGATGACCAGTAGTCATACCTGCGAAGATAAACACAATGAATAATGTCATTTCACCTGTAAATATGAAAGTATCTCAAGTACAGCTGATTGTTTGACTGGTATCCAGTCTGATAACGTGCATGCCGAACACACCGAGATCATCAGAATACCAGCATGATAACGCAGCTTAATGGGCCAATGCTTTATCAATACTGTGCCGCATTGGTCAGGTATTGGTCTGGTTATTGCAGCCCAATAAGCTGCATCATCGGGTCTGCCATGCAGCAGAATTAAGCAACATAATACCGTGAGCTGATAATCATGGTCTATTCACATGCAGCACGATTGTAATAACTATTCTTAGCGATAATTGTACCATGATTTCTGTGGTGATAATTACAGTCACCGTAGTGGTGACGGTGGCCATGGTGACAGTATGGGTGGCGGCGGCGGGATGCTGTTTTAGTCTAGGTGACAGTGTCAATGTGATGGTGGTAGCGAAAACCGTGGCACCCATGGGTGTGATAACGATGATGCTGTTGCTAGTGTGGTAACAGTGACAATTGTGACAATCATTGTGATGGTGATCGTGCTTGTTGGTTAGTGTTAGTTGTCGTGATGCCGGGTAGTGGCATGTTCTATGGGAAGGTTTATTTTAATTATATTTGTTCCGGGGTAAGAAAGAAAGGTTTATTCAAAGTAAACTGACTCGGCTTTTTCATGTTTAGATTGTAACTTCAGTCTAAACATGTATTCGCAGTACTTAGTCCAAATATCCATACTGGGGAAACAGTAGTGGTGATTTATGTGTACAGCATTTACATTATGGTGATTTAAAAAACCCGTGAAGTATGTTGAATTAATTGGGTCAAATTAATTTCCATGTCTGAACCCGACAATTGTTTAGGTCTGTATATTAATATGCTTGATGTAATGTTTATAAAATATTTTCTGACTTATACTGACGTATACTATGTATTAATTAATGTCCCTACAGTTTAGTGTTTTTGTCAATAAATAATCTCGGGTAGAAAGGCTTTCCACACGAGCAGCAGTAGCAGCAGCAGCAGCAGCAGCAGCAGCAGCAGCAGCAGCAGCAGCAGCAGCAGCAGCAGCAGCAGTGCTGGTGGTGGTGCTAGGGCTGGTGCTGGTGCTGGTGCTGGTGCTGGTGGTGCTTGGGCTGGTGCTGGTACTGGTGCTGGTGTTGGTGCTGGTGCTGGTGGTGGTGGTGCTGGAGCTAGTGGTGGTGGTGGTGGTGGTGGTGGTGGTGGTTCTGGGACTGGCGGTGGTGCTTGTACTGGCGCTGGTGTTGGGTCGGATGGTGGTGGTTGTGGTGGTGCTGGGGCTGGTGGTGGTTCTGTGCTGGGGCTGGTGGTGGTGCTGGTGGGTATACTGGGGATGGTTGTGGTGCTGGGTCTGGTGGTGGTGCTGCGCTGCTGGTGGTGGTGACCTGCCATAAATAGGATGGAAACTATAGGTCTACCTGCACTATCAGGAGATTGGTTTCCGGTGTCAGTATCTGGTTCTGCCATATCTTCCACTATTATCTCTTCATCCCCTTCCGGGTCATTGTCGCTGGCCTCGTTTGAATCCTGGCGACCCTCTGTATCCATGGCGCCGACCGGCTGGCGGTCACAGCGGGTTATTTCATTGCTTTTCAAATGGACAACATGACGTCTGCTAAATAATAATAATAATAATAATAATAATAATAATAAAAAACTCATTATTACATGTGTTACTTTCAAACGACATGGGGCACGATTCGCAATTTAAGCGGATTTCTTCCTCGGTAGATGTCTGAGTTTCTTATGTTTGGCCACTATTATTCCATTGAAACTAGATATGGTCCTATTCACGCTGCACGTTCCTCATACTGTGAGCTATTTACACAGAATCTGGTGATAGTGCGAAACGAAATTTATTTTATGTCAATTATTTGCCAGAGCTTGGAAATCTATAAACCTTTCAATCCAATGAGAAGAGATTGATTTAAAAAGTGGGTGGGTGGGTGGGTGGGTGGATGAATCGATGGATGGATGGATGGATTTATTTCCACAATAGGCCGATGACTCTTGAGTGTACAGTACATAAACATTTTTTGGCGGAACACTAACGTAATACAATATTAAATTACTATATAATTAAAAATTAATATTTGTTTAACAGTATTTATTTACCCATATACCACAGACTATACAGCGGACATGGATCTCTTAACCCTTTCGTACCGAAGACGGCCAGCACCGGCCTCTGTAGTTGTCTTGTGGAATGCCCATTTTGCAGGCCAAGAGAAGACTATCCCTGAAATCTTACCACGGGAATGACTATAGCTCGATAACCGAGCCAATCCTTTCAGTGGTAACCACTCAATAATAATCTTCTCCGGGCTTGCAAACGAACAATCAATAAGCAAATAATGTGATTTTCATTTAATTTAGCCATTAAAATATTAGCCAGACACTATCTCCTCCAATGCCCCACACACAAACTCCCAAACGATACCATTATAATGATGACAGTCTGTGAGGGAGGAGAAAGGAAGTATTAGGGAAGGAAGAAAGAAAGAGAAAGGAAACTGAAAGAAAAGAAAAGAAAAGAAAAGAGGTGGAGAAAATGCATTTAGTTTACCCATTTTGGTCACGTAGAAAAATAGCGTTATATACAAAAGCTGCTAACTTTGGTACGGTTGAGCTGCTATTACTGTTATTACTTTTTAACAATTCCCCACATTTGTAAACATTTGGTCTTTTCCAATAATATGGTTTTATATATTTCTTTCGCAATTTATTATACATGGGGCATAGAATTAAGAAGTGACATTTGTCATCTATATCATCACATGTCTGACATTTTCGTTCTTCTAGTGGTATTGCAATAGGTCGGCGCCACCTTCGTGTTTCAATGCATAATCTGTGCGACCCGCTACGTAATTTGCTAAGGGCATATCAATGCTTTGCAATTTTTACCTTATCTGAATATGTCTTATAAGCTAAATCCTCTGAAAGATATCTGTAAGATCTTGTTTTGTTTCCCTAATCCAAATGGACCCTCCATTCCAGAGTACACATATCGTAAGCTCTCTGCTTATATTTTAAAACAAATTGACCTTTATTGACATGTAATCCCTTCCCTTCCCATATATTATTAAAACCTTTCAGGCATAACATATATCTAAATGACGTCACCCAGTTTTTACAATCATTATCATTAGACCAATCGTTGCATAGCGCAGTGTATATGTGTTTTGCTATTCTATTTGGAGGCATATCTCTCTAATTTTAAACCAATATTTTAAAACTCTAATTTCCCTCGAAATTCTTGGTGACATCCTTCCCAGTTCCCCATAAACCATACAGTTTGGTGTTGTCTGTTTAATACGATGTAATTGCTTGCAAAATCGGAGGTGGCGTTGTTCAACGTCATACGCCGCATGAAATCCCCAGAATTCACTACCATAACATAGTATAGGCAAAATAAGTTTATCAAATAGTTGGCACAAATGGGCTGGTGTTAAACATATGAATTTACTACAGCATTTATGTAATGCAAACATCGCTAAACATCGTTGAGCTTTAAAAGATGAACCGGTAATTATAAATGTGATACCTAAATATTTAATCCTATTAACTATGTCAACTTCCCTATTGCCATACCACCACTTGTCTCCTTGACTAAGATATCCTCCTCTCCTAAATACCATAACTTTAGTTTTCTCCACATTATCTGTTAATCGGCACTTATGGCATTAATCGAAATAAAATATCCAGACCCCTCTGCAATCCTTTTCTACTTTCAGAGAGAATGATTAGGTGATCAGCATATAGAATTTAAAAATAATTTCATAAATATCAAATCAATGCACTTCATCATTAATCTTTTTGCTAAATCATTCAAATACATTGCGAATAAACGGGCGACAGACTTTCCCCTTGACGAACCCCAGTACTGCATTCAGAACTGTGAGACCATACAAGTTTTTATGTCTTGATACATTAGCATTATAATATAAATGATATTTTATTTCACAGTTAACTTTATTAATGTGTACCACCAACATAATCAAAGGTTTTTGTAAAATCCACAAAAGTGCAGTATAACTTCTTTCCATTATTCAATATGTGTGATACCAAGGTATGCATAACGAATATATTGTCGATTGTACTGAGACCGGCCCTAAAATTAGCCTCTGCTTCTACAGCGTTGTTCTCTACCCAGTCATTGAGACGATTATTGAGAACCTTCGTGAATAATTTGTCAAGACAGCTCAATAACGTTATACCACGACGATTTTGTACATCGTTTACCTTCCCTTTTTGTGAAGCGGTATTAGAATTCCTTCTGACCAAATTCTGGGAAATATGCCGCTTTTAAAAATGCCATTAAGTATTGCAAATTATGGTAAAAGTATTTCATTTTCATTTCTATAAAATTCATTTATCATCAAATCTGGCCCGGGGCTTTTACCATTATTGAGCGGCTGTGTGGCTTACTGTATTTCTATTTCTGTAATTTCTCATCGAATACGACTTGTACTTCACTTGTTTGGTACTCAGACACAAGATCGACAATATCTGTGTCAGCCTGATAAAAGCCCTTATCAGGGTTATTTACATCCTTATAAAGTCTTTGAATTCACCCAGTGCGATGTTTATAGATCATTTGGTATCGGCTTTTTTAATAATTTCTAGTATAATTTAGGATCCGAATACTGAGCCTCTAATACTTGCTTTCTTGTACTAATGCACTGTTCTCTTGGATGCTTCTGTACACTACCTTTAAACTCAGTTCGCGTTTGTATTCTCGGTACAAGTTCAATGCATTAAAAATAGTTTTCGGTTAATTTCACAAGACTGTGAGATATGCAGTATCGTTGTTCGCTTATTGTTTCGCAAAGTGTGTGGTTTTCTCGTTTTCAAAAATAGGTGTTCTGTTGCTCTCTCAATTGTGGTATTGAATAAAGTCACAATTTTATTTACACCATCCTGATCTGTGTCCCTCCCCTCCCTTATCAAAAATCCATTGTGTTTAGTAATTCTAAAGAATCAGGTTTTAGTATGTTATCCCTGTACTCTTTTATCAATTTTGCATCCCAAATATAGTTATGTGGAATGTTAACTGACTCTGTTCGTGTATTCACTAATATATCACATCTTAACACTTTATGATCATACAGCTCATTTCGGTCTTCTATTTCAAAATCGGTTAATAGTCTTAGTTTATTGCAGAGAAAAGAAAGTAATCTACTAAGCTAGGGCCACGTGCCATAATACATGTAATTTCCCCTATGCCTCGATCCATACCCACTCTGTCATTGACGATCCTAATCCATGTAGCTGTACAGATACTTCCCCAGGCCTTTAGAACATCCTACTATCCTCATCGTAACTATCTTCTTCTGGAAGATATTTTACATTGCCATCTTCGATAAAATCGGGTAGAGCTTTGGTTCCGGCATTGAAGTGGCCACAAATTAAAAATGTACAATTTCTATCCTCAAGAAGTTTCTTATTTACATATAATGACAGTCTTTCAAGCACATAAATATCTACATGAGCTGTTCTTGACGAACTAATAGGAAGTATATAACACAGGGCAATATACAAATTTTCATCTAATCCAAAGAATAATTTATCAATTTTTATCATATAATGACACCGGATTCCTTACTTTCTAGAGAGACACTGGCCGCTATTTGGTCCTTAAAATAAACTAGATGCCCTCCAGAGTCAGACTTTGCCCGTTTCTTTGTCTATTTATATATAACCGTCTATTGAATTATTTGCTCATTCTGGGCATCAAGTTTCGGTTAATGTTATCATTTCATATTCTGCAATTACTTTATCAAAGACATGAGAATTAATTTTATTCTGGCATTTCGTTACAAAGGCATTCCACAATGCACTTTATATATATAATTTGTTTATCTTTCGCATCAAATCCGGTGGATGGTCCACTGTGCAAATAAGTTAACTGCCACACATCCATTTGGTAGCTGTGTTTGGTATAATTACTGGAGGATATGGATGGTGGGTAGGTGGGTGGATGGGTGGGTGGGCGGGCGGGCGGTGAGATGTTCTCTTACTTCTTCTCACGTTTTCCGCCGCCTGTGTCCCGGAATCCTTTTGCAAACGGATTATGATCGATCTTTAGCTGTGTTATCTGAAAATAATAATAATAATAATAATAATAATAATAATAATAATAATAATAATAATAATAATACATCAGTGTTACGCTGACGACAGGATATTGGCCAGCAGTTTGGCATTTTGCATTTCTAAATGAAAATCTTGATTTGTATCAAGATCACAATGACCTTGACCTCAAGTGTGAATGTTTTTGTGCTGCTCCTACTGGTTGAGGTAACTGTATGAACATAGGGTCAAATGATTTGGCCAATTCTGAAATAAAGGCAAAATGAGCTAAACAGAAGAACCTAACTGTTAAAATCCATAATTTCTACAGTCAAATATTACAATGATCTTGACCTCATGACCTCAAAATCATCGTGATCAATCCACTTGGTATAAGGAAGCGTTTGTACAAGCTTAATCCAGATAGTGTGAAGACATGACGAGATATAAGAAGAGATGTTGAGCTCAGCCAAAACATAGCCGTAGAAAATAAAACAGTGACCTTGAACTTTGACCACATGACCTCAATATCATTGTGTTCAATCCTCTTTCTATAAGGAGACACGTGTCCACGTTTAGTCCCAATAGGTTGAAGCCATGCCGAGATATAAGATAACATGCTGAGCTAAACCAAATAAACTAACCGAGATTGGACACAGACAAACAGACAGGCAGATAAACAGACAGACAGACAAACAGACAGACAGACAGACAGACAGACAGACAGACAGACAGACAGACAGACAGACAGACAGACAGACAGGCAGGTAGGCAGGCAGGCAGGCACCAGGCTGGCAGGCAAGCAAGCAGAATATTATAATAATAATAATAATAATAATAATAATAATAATAATAATAATAATAATAATAATAATAATAATAATAACTAGATTGATCGGTCGATGACACGTCATCGCAAATCCCCGGGTTCATCGCTTTGGACTTTTGACCCCTACCCCACAACCCACCACACTGGCAGAGCCAAATGTAAATGTCCTTTTGCACACCACACTCATAACGGGTAACTCACAACCCAAATTTGGTTGAATTTCGTCCAACAGTCAGAGGAGTTGTATTACAATCAATTTCATGACCTTTTGGCCCCATCCGCACCCCCTGATGGCGGTGCCAAATGTAAATGTGCTCATCTACTCGACATTGATATGTATTACTCACATACTAAATTTGGTTGAATTCCGTCCAATGTTTTCTGAGGAGTTGCCTTACAATCAATTTCTTGACACTTGGACAGCACCCCCACCCACCCTAGGAGTGGGGCCAGATCTAAATATGCCCATGCACTCCACATTGATATAAGTAACTTACATACCAAACTTGGTTGAATTCTGTCAAACAGTTTTGGAGGAGTTGCATTACAATTAATTTCTTGACCTTTTGACCACCACACCACCACACCCCATCCAAAGTGCTCATCCATTCCACATTGATATGGGTAACTCACATACCAAATTTGGTTGAATTCCGTCCAATGGCTCGGAGGAGTTGCATTACAATGAATTGTTTGACCTTTTGACACCCCCCCCCCCCATCCATCACCTACCCACCTAACCCAAACCCCGCACCACCACCCCCCCCCCCCCACAAACCCTTGGGGTGGGGTGGGGGCAAATGTAAATGTGCTCATCTACTCCACATTGATATGGGTAACTAACAGAAAGTCTCGTTACAATCAATTTCCGCAGGTTAAAATTTGATCTTTTGACCCCTCCCTCGCACGCTGTGGGCGGGGCTAAATGTAAATGCCTCATGCACTTCGGAATCATATGTGTAACTCAAATATCAAATTTCGTTGGGTTCCATCTATTGCTTTCGGAGGATCTGCATTGCAATCAATTTTTGGACCTTTTGAGCCCCACCACCACCCACCCCTGGTGGCGCGTCCAAATGTAAATGTGCTCATGTACTCCACATTGATATGGGTAACTCACATTCCAAATTTCGTTGATGCGTTGCAATCAATTTCCGCAGGTTAATATTTGACTTTTTTTACCCCCGCCCCCGCCCCCTGCGGGCGGAGTAAAATGTAAATGGCTTCTTGCACTCCGGAATCATATGGGTAACTCATATATCACATTCTTTTTAGCTTCAGAGGAGTGGTGTTACACGTGATTTGACCTTTTGACGCCTGCGAGCCAAATGTAAATATCGTCTTGCAAAAAGGAATCGATTGGTAACCCACATACCAAACTTGGTTGAATTTCACCCAACGGGCTGGGAGGAGATAGCGTGAAGGACAGACAGACAGACAGGAGGACAGACGGACGGAGGCGATTACAATATCCCCGATATAATAATAATAATAATAATAATAATAATAATAATAATAATAATAATAATAATAATAATAATAATAATCATGTTGATGATGATGATAGATCTTTCCAGTTTTAGCTATGCCCCGCCCATCCATAGTTAATCTCCACCCACATCAGGCTCGTGTTTTGATCGATCGATCTCTGAAATCCCTCAGGGCCCGAAAATTAGAAAAATATCTTGTTGCCCCCAGGGGCAAGTGTGCCATTTAAATTAGGTTGCCCGACTGTACTTCCAGGTTGTCGCATTTCTGTAAATTTAATCCTATTGAAAATGTGCATTGGTGAAAGTTATACAGAATACAGAATATTTGTAAATACCAACGCAATCATTATATTAACAGACCAAATAAACATGCACCATGGATATTTATGCAGGCCCTGAAAACAACAAATTATTTAGGTTGTCCTCCCCTCTCCATCAATTTCCAGAAAACTATACAGGTAAACTGTTTGATATTTTGAATATAATTTGACTGGGTGATGTTAGACAACAACAACGGGCAGCCAGATTAGTTTGATGACAGCTAACCAGCCATATATTTGATTATGACGTCAGATACCCGAGCGACAGATCGGATTCCTCCATATCATTAAAAAAATTATTTGTCTGGAGAGAATGGCAAAACCTTTATAAGTAAAAAATACCTATCGCAATTATTTTTATCGCTGTGACAGTAAATTCGTTTCAAGAATTAGTAATATTATGCAAATGATGGTAGGCCTAATAATCATTAAAATGTGATGATATTATTATTATTATTATTATTATTATTATTATTATTTTATTTAATTATGACATGATTGTTGAGTCAGTCCGTTATTACTTTCAATAATGGTGTGCGTGGATGCGTGCGCGCGCGTGCGTGTGCACGCGAGTGTGTACGGGCGCGCGCGTGTGTGTGCGCGCGTGAGTGTATCTCACCTTTTCATTTTGATATGCGGTTACAGCAATGAAGTCTGTCTCTTTAAATATATAGGTACGAAACGCGCAGTACGGTAATTGCACAATATCATTAGCTCGAACAATGTGAAATCGAGGCTGATACTTATGCATCGAATTCAAAATTACCTGCAAAATAAACAAACGAATAAACAAATAAATAAGTTAATTAATAAATGTAATGGCGGCGTGCAATTGACTACGGAACGATTTCCACTCTAAATGATCCAATGTTAATAATGTGCTACATAAACCCTACAATTCACGCTGTTGGTCTTCAGAGTGATAACTGTGTCTAGTAGACAACAGTTGTTCCGTAAAGCTACTTTCAGTCAAATTGTTTTAGACTAATTAACATACTGTCGGCTATTGTGTGTAGGCAATTCTTAAAATATGTGATGTGCTAGAATGAAACCTCTATCACCTGAATACGACATCATATTTCACTATGACATTTGATATGTGACGAGAGTGACTAATAAGTGCACGCGCTGGCCCTCAAAATCGCACAATCCGTCACGCAATCACACGAGAAATACCGAAATTATATGGGGATTTTATGGCAGATTAATACACATTGGTGTGCAACAACTTTGATCTTGTGTCATGTGACTAGAGGTTGTCCTGTACATATCGTTTTAGCGACGAGATTATCGGGAAATCGTTCACTCACACACAGGTCGGACAAATGACTCTGACTGAATGCATGTTAATAATAGAAACATGTGCTTAAAGAAAACCATGCGCACCATCTGCTGTATTCGGTAGCTTGAGAATCAAATATTACATAGTTAATATATCGACTACTTCCCACCCTTTGCAACTCCGCGGCGGCCACGTTAATTCATGAAACATATCATTATCAGGTATCATCACACTATCATAATTTCCATGCGGCTAACCTCGACATCACCAAAACAAGCAGGCCCGTTAAGAGCGCGAGCAAACGAATCTATCTACAACATGGAGAATATTTTTAATAAATTGATTGTATTTTGTTGATGTATAAACTAAGGCAACCGATATCCAATCTACACCGCTGCCGTGCAAACCCAGGTCTATATGTTCATGAATGAAAAATCTCTTATTCAAGCCGTCATGTATTGGTGGAATCTGATATCATGACCATTGTGTACATCAATAATGGTATGCGGTGTGATACTGATGCGAAAATGACGCGATTGTAAAAGTGATAGTTGAGAGAGAGAGAGAGAGAGAGAGAGAGAGAGAGAGAGAGAGAGACGTGCATGGGAGAGGTAGTTTTATGTTGCATACTTACATATCCGTGTTTATCCGAGATGTTGTTCGTTAACTTGAGTTTGTGAAAGGATATGATTTTCTGCATCCATTGTTCACCGGTAGAGGGCGAGTCTGGATGGATGTACATCCGCTTTGGCATTTCCGGATCCGCTTTCCCGGCTACCATCCATCGACTGTTGTGGAACTTGTAGCGACAATCATCGGTTGCCACGACGTCCATGAGGAGGATGTACTTCGCTTTCTTGTCCATGCCGCTCACTTTGATCTTGTACGACGGAAAGACACGCCTTAATGTAAAACAATACATCACACATTTTTATGACTATATGGTATAACAATCTGCCAACCTGATTTAAGCAATCCCATAATGCAGCACCACCGCGTGACCATTAGAGACGAGTTGTCTCCACAGGGTGTGGTTAGAGCGATTAAAGAAGTCAGTAAATGCTCCATTTGTGTTGTGTTTGTTTAGCATCTTTGTCATGAAATATGTGTTGCTGGGTCGTAAGAGGCAGGGGCCCAGATTTAATCGGTGGTTTGTAGTCAATCATAGATTTAAAAATGTCGATGTCCAATTAAATTTTACAACTTCTCAAAATATAAGTGCGTATATGGATTGCTAATGGAACTATTGCAGAGTACAGATCGGTACAGTCATGGACTGATAGACGGGTTAACAATACCATGGAATAACTCATACTTGGTGGCTATTATGATTGATTGGCACTTATTTGATCCTATATGTTACGCTATACGCCAAGCCTCTCATTTGTGCTGGTCAAAATTATCTATGTGTAGACAAAGTTAATCACGTGATAATATGTATTCCCCGTGGATCGGTAAGCAGGCAGCTTCTGTTTCCTCTCAATACGATCGTTAGAGAGCGTTGTCTGCTAAGTTAATAACTACATAGTATCCAGCCATCAGCCACATTGTGCGCACACACTATTATACAATCGTCGCTTAAACGCGGTACGGTAATTTGCCTAAATATATTAACAAACATGTCGTTTGTCCAGCTCTATTCTACTCGATAATTAATGGGCAATTGTGATAAAAAGTAAAGCGATCTGACAATTAAGAGGATATATTGACTAAATGTATTGTGATTTGGTGCACGGAGAATAAACTAAGGCCACGCACACAATACAACAGGCTGACGACGTTAATGTGGATGATGGCACTTTGGGCGATGGTGGAGTTGATGGTGATAGTGACGACGACGATGATGTTGATGATCGTGGTGGTGGTGGCAGCTGGTTGCGCCGGTTGCGGCGGCAGCGGCTGCGGCGGCGGATGCGGCGGCGGCGGCAGCAGCGGTGGTGAGAATGACGGAGCTTGTTAACATGCAGCTAAAGTTTGTTTATATATACCCTGGCTGATAATTAGCGTTCGCATTGTTAGCGCGGATCATCATCTCTGACTATTGTTGCTCTTGCACGGATGCTGGACACGATGCGATAAAATATGCTTTATTAATGCTTTTATTCAGGCTCATCTGTTTGTGAATATTAATTACGATGTATTCCACACTTGGGTATACCACTTGCTAATTAGACGGGACGTTATGGCGCGTCGCATTCTATGTAATCAGGTGATAATTGTATCGGCCACACTGATGCTGAAAACTCTTTAACGATGATGATGATGATGATCATCATCATCATCATCATCATCATCATCATCATCATCATCATGCAGCAGCACCGCTGCCGCCGTTGCTGCCGCCGCCACCACCACAACCACCACCATCACCACACATCACCATCATGATCATTATCATCATCAAGAGCAACAACAAACAGAATATTAGTGTTTGATATTCTTCTAGAATTATGTCGACATAAACATTATGTTTCATTTTTGTAGATAAAGTTGTTAGGTATTTCTAACTGTATTTACGTCCTCGTCCAGTCCAGTCCAGTCCAGTCCAATCCAGTCCAGTCCAGTCCAGTCCAATCCAATCCAGTCCAGTCCAGTCCAGTCCAGTCCAGTCCAGTCCAGTCCAGTTTAGTCCTTTTGGGAACTATGGATTCGCAGATTAAAGTCCCCTCAGGACAAAACCTACGCTTGTATGATAAAACATGTGTGTAACTGATGTTGTGCAATTATAACAGATGGGCCGCTCCAAAGGCAGTTCACGATTAGCTTGATGCATGCCACTGCACTTACATTCGTACTATCACCAAACATCTCCCTGGCCGGACAGCATAATCTCCAATGACGAGTTATACACCATGCGCCATACGGTTTCGCTCCCCAGGGAAAGCGGCACAACAAACATGTCTATGTTTGGCCATGGTCTGGGAATCCCACCAGACACCCCTGCGCAGAGGGTATTGCTCTAGCCTTGAGATGCAGCGATATATGCAACTTCTCCAAGTTGTCTACGAGTGGCTTGATGTTTTCTAACATGCTGGTCACTGATATCTTCGCACACGATGTACTGATCAAGTCTACAAGAGAAGGATTTCCTCCAAAATGACCCCAAAACATATTAGTATATCAATGTTTCCAGTTAGGGTAGGTCATTATGAAATTGTCATAGTAATACGCCACATGTGTGCCAACATTGTAGGTTATAGTAATAGAATGTTAATCTGATTGTAGTTTGTTGATTAATTGACTTAGATTTAAAATTGGTTGTCTTGTTCCAAATTGTATCGACGCAAACACCTTTTCAAATAACGTTGTTAAGTATTTCTAAATATATTTATTGAAAATGTTGAGAAAGGTTAAAGACACGGCTTAAAGATTTAAAATAATTAACATCGTCGTGTCGTG